>ML790717.1:524662-620679 GCA_009831015.1 Picea engelmannii
ATCTTCTTGTGAATGCGAGTAGCCGTCACATCTCTTCTCAGAGATAAGCTACCACCATTCTAGCGAGTCTTTCACTCTGTATTTTTACAGTCTCTGTACATTTCTTTCATTAATAGAAATCGTGTATTACTGTATCTCTGTGTCTACAGTTGCATCTCTGATATATTTCTATTATATTACTAGATATACGCGATATCTCTTTGCATTTCTTTATTATATCTTCGCTCTCATTTCGTGCCGAAAATAATCTGGATCACTTCTAGAGCTTATTTGGGCTTAGGGTTCTCTCGCTAATGTCAATTTGTTAGACTTAGTCTTACCTTCTGACGAAGCAGTAATTGAAGCAATGACTAGTCCAAACAAACCTTGGGAAGATCTTTATCACAGGTCATATTTCCTCCCAGAGTTAAGCTGAATCGAAGTAGGAGAATTCACCGTTACCATGATGGGAGATCAGTGACATCCTATTAATCTCTTAGTTATGCAGGAAATTTATGCTGAGGGTAATATGGCGAATATCGCTGAAACTATACCCATCAACATCTCCTGAACCCCTGGCATCGTAGAGAATTTTTTCGTCAGAGTGGATTGCTCCCCCGAAGAGATTCAAATTTACATGGATCTTTTCAAAGAATTCCATGATGTTTTTTCCTGGTCTTATGAGGAAATGCCAGGTATCGATCCAAAAATAGTTGAACATGAAATCACAATGTATCCTAATGCCAAGCCTATTCAACAAAAACTTCGTCCAGTCAATCCTAAGAAAGCAATAGCCATCAAGATTGAGGTAGAAAAATTTCTAAAGGCAGGTTTCATTTATCCTATTCATTTGACTCAATGGGTGTCAAACGTCGTGCCGGTCAATAAAAAACAAGGCACGATTCGTGTATGTACCGATTTTCGTGATTTGAACAAGGCATGTCCCAAAGATAATTTTCCAACACCATTCATTGACCAGATCATTGATGAATGTGCCGGTTGTGAAGCCTTTTCGTTCATGGATGGGTTTTTAGGATATAATCAAATCCAAATCAAACCTAGAGATCAACACAAAACAACATTCATTTGTCCGTGGGGTACATTCGCATATCGTAAGATGCCTTTTGGCCTTAAAAATGCTGGAGCCACATTCCAGCGAGCCATGTCTTTTGTGTTTCATGACCTAAAACATATAGTCGAGGCCTATCTAGATGATTTAGCATCACGCTCTCGCAAGAGAACGGATCATCCCACGCACCTTAGACTAATCTTCGAACGCTGTCCTTACTTCAGGATTCGCTTGAATCCAAACAAGTGCATCTTCTGCGTAACGTCAAGACGGTTGTTAGGTTTCATCGTATCAACAACAGGGATCATGGTCGATCCTCTTAAGGTGGAGGCAATAATCCAATTGCCACCCCCATGCACAATCTTACAACTTCAGAGTCTACAAGGCAAGGCGAACTTCTTACGACGCTTCATCGCCAACTATGACAAAATCACCAAGGACTTTATGCGTTTACTAAAGAAAGACGTTCCTTTTTTCTAGGACAAAGACGCTCAACATTCTTTCAACGCATTAAAACACACCCTTACAACTGCACCTATGCTACGACCACCTAACTATAACAAAGATTTCTTATTATATCTGGCTGCCGCAGAGTCAACCATAGGCATGGTTCTAGTTCAGGAAGACGATTCGTTTTCAGAATACATGATCTATTACCTAATCCAAGGCCTCGTAGGATTGGAACTCAATTATTCTCATATCGAAAAACTTGCGTTGGCAACAGTTCATGCTGTTCAACGGTTCCATCACTATGTTCTGTTTCGCAATACCGTCGTCATTACTGTTGTGAATCCATTCCAGTACATGTTGACATGATGAGTTATAGGCGAAAAAATTAGTAGATGGATAGTCATCCTCCAAGAATTTGACTTAGACTTCGTTTCAGCAAAGTCCAAGAAGTCATTGGTCTTCACAGAGCTTATTTCAGAACTTTCGGTTGAGTCGGGTGATGTTGTGCCTGAGGAATCACCTATCTGGGGGGATATGTTTTTGATTGCATCTTCAGACCCTTGGTACGGAGATATACTCATCTATCTCTAGACTTTGAAGTGCCCCACCTCTGCTTCTCGTGAAGAGCATCGACGGATACGCCATCAGGCTAAGAATTATCTCATACTCGATGATACGTTGTATCGGAGGGGTGTATACTGCATCTTGCATCGATGTCTCACTCATGAGGAGGCCATCATGGTACTCAACAATTTCCATACTGGATCTTGTGGCGGTCATTTATCTAGGTTGGCAACAACCCAAAAGATTCTACATGTAGGTTACTTTTGGCTGACACTTATCAAAGATTATATCGAATCGGTCAAGAAGTGCCATCTGTGCCAAATCTTCTCTCGGAAGATGAGGGCACATCCCACTCCTATGTTTTTTGTCATCACAGTTGGTCCCTTCACTAAGTGGGGGATTGATTACACTACATGCAACCCCCCGTCAACAAGGGGGCGCCGCTATATCATCGTAGCAGTTGACTACTTCACTAAGTGGGTTGAAGCTATGCCAACATTTAGAGATGATAGAGAGACAATAGCTCTCTTCTTATTCAACCAGATCATAGCAAGGTTTGGCGTCCCATGAGAGATTGTCACCGACCATGGCAGTCACTTTCAGAACCAAATGATGACAGAATTAACATCAAATCTTGGGTTATGGCAGGAACATTCATCACCTTATTACCCCCAAGCCAATGGGTAGGTGGAAGCTGTAAAAAAAACTCTTAAGACTATTCTACAACGAACTATCAACTCAGCCAAGTCAAATTGGCATTTGATGTTATACTCAGCATTATCGGCTTACCGAACATCTGTTAAGACTGCAAATGATTTCTCACCTTTTCAACTGATTTACGGGTTGGAGGCAGTCTTGCCCATCAAATGTCAAATCCCATCTCTCAAATTGGGAGTATAGTTATTGCCAGACACTTCTCCGCTTGAAGAACGGTTAGTACACCTTGAGTAGCTTGATGAGCAGCGTCGCGATGCAGCCCTGGCCAATGAGGCTCATAAACATAAGGTAAAGTGTCATTATGATAGGTCCATTCATCCTCCAATTTTCTCTGAAGGTAACCTTTTCCTGGTCTATGACCAAGACAAGGACCCCCTAGGGGCAGGAAAGTTTAAACCCATGTGGTTCGGACCCTTCATTATAAAAGAGGTATTGAAAAAGGGCGCTTATCGTTTGGTTGATTTTGAGGGGAATGCTTTAGCAGAGCCTAGAAATGGGCTCTACCTCAAGAAGTATTACTCATAGATAGGTCACTGTGGGTAACATTTTGTAACATATGTATAGTCTTTGTACTATTACTTTTTAAGTTTCTTTTAAAGTATTATGGATGTGTCATTGATGTTATCTTTCATCAATATGGTAGATTTCAAGTGAGTCCAAGTTGTTCGTTGGGTATGCGGATGGTGCTAGTAGACACATGCGGAGGCTTGCCTCCGCAGCTTGGGTAATCTTTACACAAGGTTAGTTGTTATCTTCCGTAGGTATATTCTTAGGTGACACCACAAATAATGTCGCCAAGTATAGTGCAGTTATTGAGTTGCTTCGTGATGCCTTGTCATTGGGTATCTCTCATCTCTTGGTCTATCTCGATGCTCAACTGGTTGTGTCACAGCTAAACAGAGTATACCAGGTTCATGATCCAACTTTACACTGATGATTCCTTAGGGTACATCTTTTAGAACGAAACTTTGATTATATTACATATTTTCATGTTCCTAGGAGATTAAACCAAATTACAGATACTCTAGCTAATCAAATTTTAGATTGGCATCTTGCCCACATATAAAAAGAACATGGACATAAACATGTAAATACATTTTTACACATAGAATCCATAAGACATAAAAAGATAAAAACCATATATAAACATCATAAAATAACCAGAGTACATAGATGGACGCAAGCACCTAAAAAATGGGAATAGTAACGAGTCACTGGGCTTATGCCCTCAAAAAATATATACAAGTAGGTGCTCGTGGCACATAAAAAGTCTAAGTCTGTTCAGGGCCTATGGGCCCTGTTATAATCATCCACAGCACAAGCTAAATGCCTAAACAATCGGACCCATGTCCGAGGTGCCCCCACAACATGAGGCTGCATGGATGGCGGTAGGTCCTCTATCTCTACCATCGGGACTGTGCGAGTGAGCACAGTGAAGTTCTTCTCAACTCGTCTAAGGATGCTCTCGGCCTCTCCGACTAGGAGGTTCCCTGCTACTGCTGCTCCTCCAGCGGCGACAACCGTGGCTTCT
Organism: Picea engelmannii; assembly: GCA_009831015.1. Lineage (NCBI taxonomy): Eukaryota > Viridiplantae > Streptophyta > Pinopsida > Pinales > Pinaceae > Picea > Picea engelmannii. The sequence continues at coordinate 528,973 of ML790717.1, forward strand.
GGCCATGGAGGATGCCTGTTCCATGCATAATTGGTAGGTTGCATAGGTCCCACATCTCCATGCAACAAATGTTTACCCGTCAAATACTCTGGCATACAAAAAAAAAATGATATATATAACAAAAAGACATAAAAATTACATATGCAAACAAAAAAACTACAAAGGTGGAGACTTACCCATCTCCCCTCGCTTCTCACCAGGAGGCAGGGGTATCTCAGGATCTCTAGAGAAATCGATCCCTGCATATGGGTAGTCCTAAATCATAGGGATCTGTCGTGATAGCCAAGAAAAGAAATCATTGTCGAAGGACTCAATAGTCCTTCCACCACCTTGTCGTGGCAGTAATACTGCCCATCTACACATTGTAGGGAAAGAGGCCTGATGTCCTCGTACTACAATCCGAGGACTGAAACTCAGAACTCTCTCAAAAAAGAACGAACACAAGATGGTCCCGAACCCGAAGTTCCTCTGTGTCCGCTGTCAGCAATCTGTCAATTGCCTCTTCATGCACTCAAGCAATGTGGTACTCCAGTCAAAAATTTGTGCATTCATGCACTGGATGGCACATTTCATCTGTGTGCGTGAAGCCTGATGCATGGTTGTTGATCCGGTAATCCGCCCAATCAATAACAAGATATTCTGCAGTGCTAGGTTAGTAATCTTGCTAATGGGTACCTGGGATCCCACACGGTCAGTCCCAGCCTCACAATGCTCAGGTATCAATTCTGAGATCTTGTTCAGCCCCATAGGAAAAGTCTGGAAGTTGACTGGTTCCCTTTTTCTTGAGAGGCCAGTAAGAAAGTAGATATCCTCAGTGGTGGCCACCAATGATTTCCCCTCTAACATAAATGCCTCTGCATCAAGGTGCCAGTAGTCAATCAAGGCATTCAGTAGCCATGGTTGTGCATGCATAAATGGACATAGAAAGAATTTGAGTAAACCGCATTGCATTAACATGGCCACGACATTCGGATCTGCTGCAACCAACTCACTGATTGCATCATGCTCCCATTCCCTCCACTGGACATACATCCTGCCAACACAACAAGGTACAGGAGGGTCAGTACTTCCTTCTAGTTTTCTTTTTCATCATAAAATGGGGGTACACGCGGGCTGTATAGGTAACAGTCGCGGGTACATGCGGGAAAACTTTACTCTACCCGAATGTACATGCGTCCTATCCAGAGACATCCCATGTGTACCTAGGGCCGACCTTTTTAAGGTCGACGCCCACCCAAAAAATAAACTAAATAACGAAATTGAAGTATTGAATAGCTAGATAAGGGAGTTTGTACTTACTTGGTCGAAGAGGAAGTTCGTTTCGTCCACTGTAGCTCCTAGAATCACTATTTTTGGCAAAGGGGGTCTTTTGGCTCCAGAGTCGATTTCCAAATCAACAATGGTGATAATGAGCTGCCAGCTTCTATTTATAGACTTTTTGGCCTCCCTTATCAATTTATTTATACCAAAAACCATTTAGAGTGATCTAGGAGTTATATGGGAGGGATTTGATCAGGTATTGGGACATTTTTTTTTTTTTGAGTTTTGAGAAAATGTTGACAGTCCATAAATTTTATTTTTTTTCAAAAATCAACTTGAGAATATAGGTTAGGTTACCACCCCAAATTTTGCATCTCATTGTCTTTTCTTCTACTATAGGATCGATCCCATCCAGTTGTGACACAGAACCATCATATCTGCTCTAGAAGTGTCGCAACTTGGTGGTAGAGCTTACCAAAACATGGATGCCCTAGGTAGGTCCTAGTTGCATTATGGTGTCCATGCCATTTCTGAAACCATTGTAGGCTCAGGAGTCCATATAGTCTTTCCTAAATATGAGTTTGAGCCTCATTTGCATGAGTATTTTTCACTCTTTGTCTCACCCTCAGGACTCCCAAAAAATAATGGGTCTCCTTTTAATCCCTTTTCAGACCCTCTAAAAATGAAAAGATTGTCGAGCGATGTTGTGGCCTTTCATGCTCGTTAAACTAAAATTTGAAGTCACGTCTGTCCGGCGGTAGTTTACCCCTTTTTCGGTTCGAACGGTCAACTGTATGAAAAAATGTATACTCTATCGAATTCCCATTCTTTAGAAGAGTACTCTCAGGTATAATTTTATTCCTTTTTCAGGCTTGAAGGACTAAATTTACAAAAAGGAAACCCGCACGGAGTCCATAGTTAATCTCTTTTCAGACTCCCTAAAATTGAAAAGATCACCGAGTGACCTTATTCTTTCACACTCGTTAAATTGGTCTAGAAGAATATTCCTGACAAAGTCCATAGTTAAGATTTTTTCAGACTCCTTAGAAGTGAAAAAATGGCCAAATGATCTTGTCCTTGTCACACTCGTTAAAATGGTTTTGAATAGACGTCTAATCGGTGCTAGTTTACCCCTTTTTCGAATCGATTAGACTATTGTCGAAAAAGGTACCCCACCAAAGTCTCCTTTTATGTTTTTTCAGACTCTCCAAATATGAAAAACCACCAAGCTTACCTTCTTTGGGCTCGTTAAACTTACATCGAAGGACGTTACCATTGTGTGTTCTATCAACCGCATTTGCATACCTTATCCACCAGTCTTGTGATAGTTTTCTTCTACATCTTAACACCTTTGGCCGCTGGAGGATTTTTCCCGAGTATCATTTTACCAGAACATCAGTCTTGTCCTTGTGCCTTGAGCTGGTATGTTTGCAGTACTCGTTCCTCCATTGTAACGTAATATTCCTTTATTCTTTTTCCAAAATTATGGAACAAAACAAAAAAATCAAATATACCCCAAAAAAGAGGATGGGAAAAGTATTTTCTTTATTGGAAACATAATGAGTCGCCCTTGGATAAAACACATCTATCCATTTGATCATTAGACTATGGGATGTAGTACGACCTTAGGAAGCTTTTCTCGCTATATTGAGTTGTGTCCTCCACCGTTTGGTTATTCTTCAAAACATATGGAGAGTTTGCGTTGCCTCCTGCTTCGTAGACTTATGATTAACATATATGCTACCTGAGTCTTATCACTTGTCGTGCTATTGTCCAAGGGAAGTTTGTCACTAAGCCTGAGTCGGTCCCGCTGCAATATGTCTCTTGTCTGCATACCCGTCCATCCTGAACGTCCAATCAAGTCCTTGTTTGAAATCACTGAAGCCTTCAGTCTGATCATCAAGATTATCAAGTCCATAACCGACGAACTGTCGAAGACCTCTAGGTAGTGCAGTTGTACACTCATATTATGCTCCTACCTGAGTTTTAAAAGATTTTGAAGTTGTTGCTAGAGCTTTGAAGTCCAGCCATTAGGCCAAATCAACTTCTAGAAGATGGATACTCTATATGTATATCTTTTTGATTTAGAGATGTAGCTCCGTTGTGTATTATTCGCGACTACTCTTTATAGTTATTTGACATCGATCTACAGTGTATTTGATTGGTATCCATGGTTCTCTTTTATCCTGAGCATGGGTATGCCCACCTCAGTGAGACATTTGTTATTTTGCAGACGACACCTCTTGGTTCCTGATCCTTGGGCTCCATCGTTCGGCACATCAGTAAAGATTGGTAATGTATTTTGGCCATCAGATGCTCTTCTGACCTCACACATTAGGGGGCATCTTTTATAACCCTAAATTGTACCACACATGCTTACCTAGCATCAGGCCAACTCATATCCCTTATTTTCCAAAACTCTATTGAACAACTCTTTGAAAATCCTTTTGTGTCAAGGCCCACATTCCCTATCCTATTACTACACGTGTGTACCCGCTGGTTGACTCACAACAACCCATGTGTACCTAACAAAGCACAAAAAAAGGAAAGTTGTCGATGGAACAAAAAGCTATGGGCCAGTTAACTGAAACTCCCGGCCATGCATGGCCGAGGGTTCGTCCAAAACCCTAGCTCCTTCTAGCCTCTAAAAGAAGGGGTAGGGGTACCATTTGGAAGAGGAAAAAATATAGTGAAGAAACTATTCCCACTTACATAATCCATTGTACCAACCCTTTAGCCTTTCCTCATGCCAAAGGAGATTTAACGCAAAGAAATTGAAGGACAGAAGAAGAGGAGCCTGGGATCAGGTTCAAGGAGCGGTGGCCGGTCTTAGATTTTTTGTAAGCTAATTCGCTTTTAGTAATAAAAAGAATACTTTTCCCATCCCAATGCATGAATTGTCTATGATTTGATTAATTTATGCTCAATTTCTAACCCTTGAGTATAGAAGTAGCATGCATGCATAATTGTTGTTTGTCTTGAGTGCAGGTCATCTATGGAAGGAATAGCGCAAGAAAGTAATCGAAGAGCAATGGAGGATCTACATTGAACGCAAGTAATAAGGTTGGTAGTCCTTTTCCCATGAATTTAATGTGAAAAAGGGGTTTAAATCTTGGGTTGTAGGTAAAAAAGTAGTTTATATTCAGTCAAAATCTGCATGCAAGTCTAACCCTAGTTTGCTAGTCTGTAGGGTGTTTTTCCCAGCAACACAAACTTATCACTGTATTGCTACACTATGATACTCTATCTGCATCAGTGTCTTATGCACACTCCTCTATGATTTATGTTCTTCTCATGTTACACATTGTGTGCCATCTCCATTTGATCCACCGTTATTTTTCTTTGCATTTCAGTTGTTGTACACTCCTCCTTCTACCCTCCTGAATCCCTCATAACAATAGCACCAGAATCACCCTCAATAGCAACAACAACCTCATCTCTTCTCTGTACCATGTACTTATAGATTCTATTCACCTTGTGCATGTAATGTGCACAATGTCTTTGCATTCTCACACCACGCTGATCTCCTCCACATCTTGAGTTCTCTGCCTGATCATCATCGCAACTCTTCAGCTTCTCTGGTAGTTCCGACCATGCATCCAACATCATTGGGTGTTCTGTTGAGATTCCTTAGCCTCTCTGTAATTTGAGACTCTTCGTCTTCTCTGGCATATTTGAGCTTATCCTTTATTTTTCAGTTACAGACTTCAATGCTCATCCACATTGAGTTGTTCCTTTTGTTTTTGAGTTGAATTGCTTGACCACATTTTTCACTATCTTTCCTTTTCCATGTGCTGGCCTTTCTCTCTAAGAAATTTATCCTTGGGACTGCTTTGTAATTCTTCAGATGGCAGTTTTTCGCTTTGTGGCCAAAGTTGTGACAGTTATAGCATTCAATCTCATTTTTCAATAGGTCAAAGTTGTTGTTGCAACGTTGTCTACTCATTGATTGTTTATTAATCCTTGACCTCCTCAGTTGCATGTCTCTAGACTTAATTTGGAAATTTGCAATCTGTGATGATTTGTTACTTGGTTGTATCATTCTTTGTTGTGGAAGATATTTATTCCTTTGAAATATTAATTGCTCATGTCTAATTCTTAAGGAACAATTTACATCTTTGTGACCAAAGCTAGAACAGTAGAAACAATATCCATAGAAAAATTCTTTGTACTTGGAAAATGGTTGTCTTCTTTGAGCAAATCGATTTCTTCCATGTTGATGATGTATTTGAGAAGGGAGTGCATTATTTCTTTGTTCTATAGATTCAATACTGACACCTTTTTCTTTACTTGTCATGGGCGGCTGATTATCTTCCTTTGTTTCCAGAGGTTGGTTGTTGTCATTGGTTGTAGATTTGACAATAGCTTTGACAAACTTGATGGGTTCTTTGTTTCTTGGATGACCACTACTTGATCCCTCTTCATAAACCAAACCATTTTTCATCTTCGTATTCCTTTGCTAATTCAGAATGGTGGCTAATCCTTCTGAGGCTTTGATACTTGACAGATTCTAATGATACAAGGCTTGAAACTTCTCCATCTCTTTCCTAGTTTTCAATACTTCTTCTTCCAGGGATTTAGATCTTTCCCTCTTTTCTGATAGCTTATGTTTTAGAATATCCTTGATTTTCTTTGCCTCTTCTAATTCCACTTTTAGCAGGGAAAAGTATTCATAAGGTTGTTTATTGTCTTTCTTGAACTGTATCAACAATTGTTTTTCCTTTCTGTTCTTAATTTTGAGTCTGTCAATCTCTTCCAGTGCACTGATCAGTTCTCCTTCCAAATCAACCACAACTTCTTCATCATTCTCATCACTGCCCATGATTTCATTATCATAATCCTCTTTGGCCATAAGCATGAAGTGATTTACCTTATCTTCACAGGAAGAGTCACTATTGGTGTCTTCTGAGGAGTCATCATTGTTTACACATAAACTTTTCTTTTTATTAAATCTCCTGGATTTGTGCTTCTCTTCACCTTCATAGTTCTGATCATGTTTCTGGTGTGGACATTTATTTGAAAAATGACCTATCTTACCACAGTTGAAACATTTGAAGGGCATCTTACCTTGATACTTGCCTGATCCTTCCTTTAGTCTTCTCATGAATTTTACTTCAATTTTATCAGGCTCAGAATTTTCATTCTTATCTGCTTTAAATGATTATTCTCTAGAGGTGGGTTTATCTGTAACTATCCTCATCTCATATGAAGTCAACGTTCCTAGAAGTTGATCAAAATCCAAAGTCTTTATATCATTAAGTTCTTCTATAGCTGAGACCTTTGGGTTGAACCTATATGGTAGAGATCTCAAAATTTTCTGAGCTAAAGAGGGTTCCTCAATTTTTTCCCCAAGTACTTTCATTGCATTTACTAGTTCTTCAACTCTCAAAAAATACTTCCCAATGGTTTCATCTTATTTCATCTGTAGCTTTTCAAACTGTACTTTGTAGTTTTGAATCTTGGCATCTTTTACCTTCTCATTACCTTCATAATTACTAATGAGCCTGTCCCACATTTCTTTGGCAGTTCCTAAGTGCATAAATTTTACGAATTATTCTTCTGCAAGCCCACTTAAGATAGCATTCATAGCCTTAGAGTTGAAACTAAATTCTAGCTTGTCATCCTTATTAGCTAGCACAACTGGCTTTACATAACCAGTATCTACCACGTCCCAGACATCTGCACCTAAAGCCATTATGTAGGTTCTCATTCTAACTTTCCAGAAGGTAAAGTTTGTTCCATTGAATAGAGGGACCTTATTGGTCAAATTTCCTTCATGGCTTGACATGTTTAAGCTCTAAGATCTACCCTTAGATAGAAGGGGGCGTCTCTGATACCAATTGTTGAACAACTAAGAGGGGGGGTGAATCCGTTGTCACCGTGCTTAAACAATTATGCTTCTTTTAAATTCTTTACAAGACACTTAATGATGATCACAATAATGTAGGGAAATAAGCAATGGCACACTCAACATCAGTCACATATATGAGAAACACAGAGATAGATATTTTCCCAAGGAAACCCATATAGGGTAAAAACCTCTTCTTCTTTATATGATAAGTATTATTTACATTCTTTACATTATCATACATATGAGCACAAACTCATTGTGAGGCTACAACCTCTGTTTTTCAAGCTGCAACTTGCTGAGAGCACCAACTCTCTGTTTTTCTCTAGCACCAACTCCTTGGATTCTCTAGCACCAACTAGAAGGAAGCACCAACTACCTGGTTTTTCTAGCACCAACTAGAAGGAAGCACCAACTCCCTAGATTCTCTAGCACCAACTAGAAGTAAGCACCAACTCCTTGGTTTCTCTAGCACCAACTAGAAGAAAGCACCAACTCCCTGTGTTCAAGCACCCACTTGAACCTATGAGCACACCAGTCCTCCCCAACACCTCCCTACCACCTAGAAATGTAAATCTTTGCTAATGAAACTTATCACAGTGATGCAATATTTATCATTGGCTTACCAGACTTATCATTGTTCTACTACACTACGTTGCTCTGTCTCCATCAGTGTCTTCTGCACACTCCTCTATGCTTTATGTTCTTCACACGTTGCGTACTGTGTGCCATCTCCATTTGATCCACCATTCTTCTGCTCTGCATTTCATCTGTTGTACACTCCTCCTTCTACCCTCCTGAATCCCTCATAACAATAGCACCAGAATCTCCCTCAACAGCAACAACAACCTCAACTCTTCTCTGTACTGTGTACTTATATCTTATGTGCACCTTGTGCATGCAATGTGCGTAATGCCTCTGCATTCTCACACCGCGCTGATCTCCTCCACATCTTGAGTTCTCTGCCTAATCATCATCGCAACTCTTCAGCTTCTCTGGTGGTTCCCACCACGCGTCCAGCATCACTGGGTGTTATGCTGAGATTCCTCAGCCTCTCTGGTAGTTGAGACTCTTCGTCTTCTCTGGCACAATCGATCTTATCCTTTATTTTTCAGTTACAGACTTCAACGCTCATTCACCTGTCAATCCCTTGAAGAATAATCTTCCTTCACTAGACTAAGCTTGGAGACTCGTCATATCCTCTGGTGATCACACAGAGGTCTCTTCGAATTCTCTGGCAGAGACCATCAATGGTTTCTAGTAGTTACATTGCTAGGAGCAATATTATCCCTCTGATTATGATCAAATTCACCTACACCATTGGATTGGCTCCATGGGATCTTGCATTCATTTCGGCATTTCAGCATTCGACAATTCGACATTCATGTGACCAAGTGTCTCAACACTCCCAGTCGTGATCCCCAAAAAGGAGCTTGGTTTCTCTAGCTCTTTCCTCCATCTCTCACTGACGTGACCAAGGGCTGTGACCACAACCTTATTCAACAACTGCATTTGGTAATTTCACATTTTGGCACTTCGGCATTTCATCATTCCTATGGTCTAGTGTCTCAACACTCCCAGTCGTGATCCCCGAAATTCCAAAGAGGAGCTTATCTGCACTAGCTCCTTCCTCTATATGACCGTGGCCATGACCAAGCGCTTGTCCATAAGGTGCTTTTAACGATTTTTTATTTCGGCATTTCGGGACTCCTAGTGTTGAGAGTCTCTAACTTCTCCATCTCCTGGTAACTGAAATCCCAGTCTCCAATACATCAAAAAGGGAGTCGGATCAATGGTCCATGATCTCTTCGAACCAACGACTCAGATCATTTTGTGATTTCGCATATTACGATTTCGATATTCCTGTGCTGAATTTTCTTGATGCTTCCAACTCCTGATCCATGAAACTCCGAAATGGAGTGGGATAAATGATCCAGATCAAACCTTGATCTGACATATTAGATCATTTCATGATTTCTCATATCGCGATTTTGACATTCCTGTGGTACTGTTTCTTGCCTCTCCAAGTCGTGATTCACGAAACTCGGAAATGGAGTGGGATCAACGGTCCAGATCAAGCCTTGATCTGACGACTCAGATCATTTCGCGATTTCTCATATCGCGAGTTCGACATTCCTGTGGTACTATTTCTTGCCTCTCCAAATCACGATTTGAAAAACTCTGAAATGGAGTCTTTGACATGCTCTGATCTTCTGCCATGCGTCCCTCTTGGATCAACACTCAATATTTTATTAAGACTTCACAACTCCACAAGCCTTTGTTGTGCCTGATCAATGGTCCATATTTGTCCTCGATCTAACGGTTGAGATTATTTCGCGATTTCGCATATCGCGAGTTTGAGAGGTGAAAGGCTGGAGCATTTCATACCTTTGACTTTCCAGTCAGCGAAATTTTGATTTGTGTCCACGTGTCCTTCCCAAAGATGGACGGTCCTCCTGCTTTCGATATTTTGTAAGCCTTCTTCTCCTAGCACTTTAAAGAACGTGCACATTCTTATAGATCCAACGGTGGTCGAACCCTGCAATCGGATCTAACGCCATAGATCTATCCTCCATATTTGAACTCCTCCTATCTAAATTTAGATCTTACGGTCACCGGGAATTTTGAATGGGATCCAACGATCAATGTTTCTTCTCCACCCGAGCTTGCACATCCTCCTTACTTAGAAGAATTTATAAGTGTCAAAGGCCTCAACCTTTGATCCGCCTGAGATCCTGAGTATGCTATCTCTATTGAGATTTGGAAATGAGTTAACCTCATCCCTGGTGCACACCTACACACTGTGTGCGACTCTACACTAATCCTCCTTAGCTTACGTTGTTCTTGTTTTTCCATCGATGCACGCTCTGATCTTTCCATGAATGACAAGCAGACTCTACATGTTAGCAGACTATCATTGTTGTTGTTCTTTCCTATAGACATGCCATCGTTTTTGTTGTACTTTCCATCAATTAAAATAACACACTACCTATAAAACATGCCAACAGTTAGAGAAATGCCTGATATCACGAAACCAACCAACATTTTATGCAAGCATTGTCAACAAGGAAAGCAAACAAAGATCAGGCTTAAATCAAAAGAATATTCAATGACAAGGCCACTAGAAATTGTGCATACTGATGTAGTTGGAAAAGCTACAACAAAGGTGATCCAGGTGGATATCGGTGACCAACCACCTTTTCCAACTGGCTCAAAACAGTTTTCTGGCAATTTCGGTAATTTACTATTTTTAGCAGTTTTTAACTTTTAGGGCCATTTTGATGCCCTAAACGATGTTATTTGGTAAAAAAGGTTTTCAATATGTAATTTCCTTTGATATTGTGCCTAAAATTAATCTCCTCAATGATACCCTTCTAATGGACTATCATACGCTTAAAACAAATATCATATGCAAAAGTTACGACCCCGGGAAGTTGATGTACTAACTTACGCAAATGGGGCCCACATGACTTTTGGCACTTCATCTCCTAGGGTTAGGATTTTTCATGTCTAGGGTTTTTTTAATTCCTTATTATTGTAAAAATTCATTCATAGAATCATTGTAATCATCTTCTTGCGAATAAGAGTAGCCTTCACATCTCTTCTCAAGAATAAGCTGCCACCATTCTAGCAAGTCTTTCACTATGTCTTTTTACAGTCTCTGTACATTTCTTTCATTAATAGGAATTGTGTATTACTATACCTTTGTGTTTATGGTTGCATATCTGATACATTTATGTTATATTATTGGATATCTGTGATATCTCTGTGCATTTATTTATTATATCTCCACTCTGATTTCGTGTCGAAAATAATCTGGATCAATGGTATCAGAACAGGCTACTCTTGATCGTTTTTCAGTGCATGTCCCCCAAGAGGTCCAAGTATAGAATATTGGGTCTTGATGTTGTCTCTCTTGAATAAAATTGCTCTTGAACGCCCAAGAAACCATCCATGTCGGAAGAAAAGAAAAACGACGGAGCAAATGATCCTATAAATGTATTGCTTGAGCAAGATCTCACACGACAGAGGGACGAAATGATGGAGAATTTTTCCCACATCCTACAATGCTTGTCGATAGAAACATGCGCATATTCATCAAACAACCACTTTGGAAGAAACTCTCCTTTCAAGGTATAGGTTAATTTTGATATTCCTGTATTTTAAGGTCATATAGATGTGGATGCCCTAGACAAATGGTTAAATCTGTTAGAAGGTTATTTCTCTATTCACAATTTTTTCAACAGAGAAACGATCACCTTCGCACTCCTTAAATATCTTCCTCATGTAAAACATTGGTGGGAAACTTACTGGGAGAAAAGTTCCATAGAGGAGTCTGAAATATATGGTGTCGAGCCCACTTGGGAATTTTTTATGGATGCGGTAAAGGAACAGTATTACCCCATTGGAAACTATGAGGACCAGTACATGAGATGGACCACACTGCGGAAAGAGAGGGGCCAAGCAGTTATGGAGTTCACCAATACCTTCCATACCTTTTTCACCAAGCTAGGCATCAAAGACTCTGAATGACATTTGGTTTTGAAGTATCGTGGGGCTCTACAGCCTTGCCCCAACCACCCTCTATCCAACAGAAGCAGGTCGACAAGGTTGGAACAAAGCGCAAAGATTCCTTTTGCACATAGTTGTTTCATGTATCCACACTGGTTAAAAAGGTCCAACCCTTCTGTTGATGGGTTTTAAATCCCTTGATTCAACAACAGGAACCAAAACCACCACCGAGACCTAATTAGACTCTGTAGCATTTGAGATGGAATGGTTCTCCAGATCTTGCGATCCGACCAATTTATCAATGGTCTTTGTGTTTTCTTGTGAAGGCTCTCCCTTCAGTTAGGACAACTCTTTTTCTATATTTCTCTTGGGTGGGGCTAGTATGAGAGATGGAAGCTAGTATAAACCAACTTGACAAATAATATGAAACAAGTTTTAACTATTAGGAAGAGATTGATCTTGGGATAACCCGTTGCTCAAACATGAAGACATTGATTCGATGCCAAAGGGCCTAGTACTAATACATTAACCAAATGAGCATCCAATTACTGTCTGAGAGAAACTAATTAACATAAAGAAAACACATATGTAATTAGGATCACGGTAAGCAAAATAATTCATATACCATAACATTCATCACATAAAAACACAATGATTTATCTTCATCATTAAGCAAAGAACATCAAAACACTGCACTAGATCACTTGACGACATACTTAATTTCTCTTACTCATTTAATGCATCATTCATGGAATAGTATGGGAAGTAATTCTTCTCAAACTCTAATCACATACATCTGATGAAAATAGCTTGTCTTTGGTCTAGAAGGACTTCTCAATTCATAGTAGTCTCAAAATAATTATCAACAACTAAAAAGAAAGAGTTCTTACAACAACCAAAAAGAAACATTTATTACAACAACCATCGACCCTTGACTAACTGGTCGATGTCTCTATTTATAATATAAAATTCAACCGAAATTAATGGCTAAATATTGTTTGAACCAACAAAAAATCACCACGTGGCGCTGTCATCCAATAGTTTATTCAATAGTTCATCTGGGGTATTTCTTGAAATGGATGACTTTCTTCATATTCAGACCAGCTGATAAATATATATTCATAGATTTGGGCCCATGGAAACCTATGTTGTTCCATTGGGGCTGCATATACTCCTCTAATATCTACTGCATGCATTCGGTACTTTACCAAAATGGCGTTTAGTAGTTGCAACATGGTTCGAGCTCTGATCGGATATTTCATGAGTTGTTGTGTTTGTCCTAGCTTCGCATAGACTATCTTCATGTATTCTTTGGTCCATAGCGAGTCTTGTTCGATGTACATATTGAACACGTCACTCAGGTTGATAAATTCATCGGGGATCGGTATTTGGGAAGATCGACTTCTCACACTGTTCCTTCAGTTGGTGCTTTGGTGTTCCTTTTGGGTTCTTCGGAGAAATCCCAGAGCACGCTTTGTTCAGCAATCGGAGGAACTCTCCTACAATCGGGATTGAGGTAGTTTAGTGATTTAATAAATATAATATAATATTTTTAACAAACAAAAAATGGGCTGGTACGTACCTGTGGTGATTTCTAGTCCCGATCGTTTAATACTTACGTGATCCAATCTTCCCTTTGAATGAATTGCAATGTATTTGTCTATGATGCCCCTCCTCTTTAGCTTAAATGAGTTATGTCAGCACACACCAGGGTGGAAAATAAATTATGAAGCATCGGGACCGTCATAGTAACCTTTCAACCTTTGGGGCCAGGATAAGACGTTGGGGCAGAGCATGTGCATTTACGCTCCCAAAAGGTGGCATGTTTAAGCTTAAAAAACAACATGTCATGAAGCACGAGTGTTTTATTGGAATGCTTTGTTTTTCTACTTTTCTTCACTATAAATTCCTGGAGTTCTGTGGGGAATTCTACACATATGCCTGACTCATACTTCTGTAATTCTGGTTTGGCAAGTTCATCTTGGAAAAATCCCTTGTAGTAGTCTTTATCATCTTCAGACACCTAAGTTTCTATGTTGTTTTATTATGGGGTCTCCTACCAACACAGGATGGGGCTTGCGAGGTAATCAGAGTGCCAAGTTTGAGCCCCAGTGTACCTGGGACTATTTCTCATTGGCTTCCTGTGTACCTGAAACTCCAATGGGAGGTACAGGCCTTTGCTTGGAGATGGTGCCAACATCTCCAGTAGAGATTGGGGTGGAAAAATATACATCTAAAAGATCTATGCTGGGAACCGTGCCTTCTCAGGATCTGAAACCGTGGAGGAGAGGGATGCCTAGAAAGGATATGAAAAAAGGGGAAGAATACCACATTCCGGTTGAGTTAAGTGTACGCCAATACGTTGAGGAGTCTGTGATGTTTACCAAATGGTTAGACACAGTTGGGACTACGGGTAGAGGAGATGAGAGACGAACTGGTTAGAGACAGTTGGGACTACGGGTAGAGGAGATGAGAGACGAAAGGGAAAGGCAAAAGCACCAGTTTCTCCCATTGATATCCCCTCTCAACAGTTAGAGTGAGCTAATCTTGTGATAGCCAAACTCTACCAAGAAAATAGAGAGTTGCAGCGTGAGTTGGTAGAAAAGGACCAGGTGATACCATCGTCGCAGGGTCATGTAGGAAGCATGTTTTGGATGCAAAGATGACTTCAGGAAGCATAATATACAATTGTGCAGTTGCACGAGGCACAACAGATGACGGAGGAAAATAACACAGTGAAAGGCACAAATAGTAACCTGGGAAAAGGTTTGCGTGCGAGAGAGCCTTAGCGGGTGATCCTGTGCCTTGCATTCTCCTGAGCGGTGCTTGGACAAATTTCCTCTTTTTCTCTGTTGTTGTAAAGATATTCATGGTTTTACTGCCACTGGGCCGGTTGGTCGTGGCGTTGGTGTGGCTTAGTTGTATGTGATTTGAGCTTGGCGGGAGCCTTCAATACTGAATATCGAAAGTATTTTGAATGTATTACACTTTCCTATAGATGTAAATAGAATATTGACTGTGTTTTCTTATCACAAATTATCATATCTTGTAATTGTCATTATTGTATTTTGGGTCTGTTGATACATTTCCTTTTGTAAAATTTCTAATATCAATAGATGCTTACGTGGTGTTATCAACCCCAGATCATTATAAAAATTTAGTTATAAAATGCATTCATTGATAAATAATGATATTACTTGGGACCTCGCTCGCATTGAAAAATTTAATAAAAGATCAGATCAGATACTATGGGTGTCGATATTGGGAAAAGAAAATAATGTAAAGTTTTTTTTATTTTTCTTTGCGGATTTACACATTGTAATGTCTTTAATGCCAAAAATGTATCGAGGGTCAGAGGTCCACCATGTCACTCTTCCTTTTGCGTGGCATGTACTATTACATCTTTCTGTCGAAAATGAATGGATCAAATTTCAGAAAAATCATTCCAGAGGTTTATTCTTAGGAAAGAAACGCTATCATCGACTGACACCGATGAAGGTTGGCATTCGGCTACTTTGACTTCCTAAACAATTTTCACCACCTTTAAATTTTTTTGATGCCAAATCTCTCAAGTGAGTCGGGGAAAAAATCTGGGTCGCCGATTCCTTGAGTAGTAATTAATTCTCTTTCAAAGTCAATATGACTCTTTGTTTCATGTTCAAGCAATATTTAATTAATTCAATCATGAGACATATAAGATAATCGAAGGTATCAGTTTCACTGGGGTGAAAACAGTCCAAGCCAAAGATCAAGTGGTACCCCAAAAATTAAATGGTTAGATATTTTTAGGGTGTGTTGAGTACTCAACACCTTCTAGCCACATGCTTGTGATATCCTTCCACAAACCGAGCAATGCGACATCTCTAGCAAGGCAAGCAACTCACCAAGACTCACATTCAGCAAACTTTTTTTCCTCTCCCCCTTGCACTCAACGAAATGGAGAATATTTATTCCTAAGGAGGGAGGACTGATCCAGGCAGATATCGGTGGCCACCCACCTTTTCCAACTGGCTCAAAACAGTTTTCTAGCAATTTTGGTAATTTACTATTTTTAGCAGTTTTTAACTTCCGGGGCAATTTTGAGTCTCTAAACAATGATTTTTGGTAAAAATGGTTTTCAATATTAAATTTCCTTTATTATTGTGCCTAAAATGAATCTTTTCGATGATACCTTTCCAACGGGCTATCATACGCCTAAAACATAGATCATATGCAAAAGTTACGACCCCGGGAAGTTGATGTACTAACTTACCCAAACGAAGCCCACATGACTTTTGGCTCTTCATCTCCTATGGTTAGGCTTTTGGATGTCTAGGGTTTTTTCCATTCCTTATTATTATAAAATGGCCTTCAAAGCCTCATTTTAATCATCTTCTTGAGAATGTGAGTAGCAGTCACATCTCTTCTCAGAGATAAGCTGCCACCATTCTAGCGAGTCTTTCACTCTGTATTTTTAGAGTCTATGTATATTTATTTCATTAATAGAAATTGTGTATTACTGTATATATGTGTTTATGGTTGAATATCTGATACATTTATGTTATATTATTACATATCTGTAATATCTCTGTGCATTTATTTATTATATCTACGCTCTCATTTTGTGTCAAAAATAATCCAGGTCAGTGGTATCAAAGCAGGCCGATCTTGATCATTTTTCAGTGCATGTCCTCAACGAGGTCCGAGTATAGCAAGTTGGGTCTCGATCTTGTCTCTATTGAATACAATTGCTCTCACATGCCCAAGAAACCCTCCATGGTGGAAGAAAATAAAAATGATGGAGCAGACGATCCTATAAATCTATTTCTTGAGTAAGCTCTCATGCGACAGAGGGACAAAATGATGGAGATTTTTTCCCACATCCTTCAATGCCTGCCAATAGAAATAGGCACATATTCATCAGAAATCCACTTTGGAACAACCTCTCCTTTCAAGGTACAGGTTAATTTTGATATTCTCGTATTTGAAGGTGAGATAGATGTGGATGCCCTACACAAATGGTTAAATCTATTAGAAGGTTATTTCTCTATTCACAATTTTTCTGATAGAGAAAATATCTCCTTCGTAGTCCTTAAAGCTCTCCCTCATGTCAAACATTGGTGTGAAACTTACTAGGATAAAATTTCCACAGAGGAGTCTAGAATATATGGGGTCAAGCCCACATGGGAGTTTTTTGAGGATGCAGTAAAGGAACAGTATTAACCCATTGGAAAATATGAGGAATAGTACATGAGATGCACCACATTGTGGCAAGAGAGGGGCCAAATAGTTCCAAAGTTCACCAATACCTTTGATACCTTGCACACCAAGCTGGGTATCAAAGACTTCGAATGACATTTGGTTCTGAAATACCATGGGGATCTACACAAATACATCCAAACTAAAATGGATTTTCTAGACATCTCATCACTCGGTGCTACCTATCAATATGCTATTAAAATCGAGCATAAATTTAAGCACCAGAACAAATGGGAGTTCGGGTCTGCAAATCCGCAATAACCTAAGTATGAAAAATATGACCCTAAAAAATAGTCTCCCGAAAACCAATCCAAGCCATAGGAAAAGAAGGGTCACGGAAAGACAAAGAAGGACACCAGAAAATGGTGCGATTTCAAAAACCTCCCCTGGAACAACACCAATGAATGTCACTCAAAACATTCATTGGTGGCCGAGATCAAAGACAAGGAGCCGAACCCTGATTCTAAATCTGATTCTAAAAATTATGGTAAAAGACAGATCATTGACACATACCCCACTGCTATTTTCGTGACCACAAAAAATTCAACCAGAAGAACCAACAGATCGGGAAGAGAGGGAGCGCCTTTTTCATTCACAGATGTTGGTGAAGGGGACCCCACTGCATTTTATTTTTTATAGCAGAAGAAAAAAGAACGTCATCTCAATAGAGGTCATCAAACAGTTGGGATTGTCGACAACACCACACCCGCAATCATACAACATCGGTTGGCTTCGCCAAGGACGAGATCTCCGTGTCAAACAATACTGTTGATTGTCATATGACATCCAACCCTTCAAGGATGAGGTATTATGTGATGTTTCCCCACTGGATATCTGTGACGTTCTCTTGGGCCAGCCCTATATGTGGAGACGCCATGATGTTTATGAGTCTCAACCCCATAGTGTCATTGTTTCTCTAGGGGGTCATCTCTATAGAATACTAGAGGTAGTTCTGACTATTGTTCCACCTAAATAGTGCTGCAAGGTAGTATCTTATAATGCAAAATTCAGCTTCTTCACAATTTGTTCAAAAGGGGCACAGAAGGACACTGCAATCACTATAGCCTTTTCCCAAGCACCTTCTATCCAACAGAAGCATGTCGACAAGGTTGCAACAAAGCACAAAGATTCATTCTGTAGATAGTCTTATCATGTATCTATACTAGTTAAAAAGGTCCAATCCTTCTAGCCACATGCTCGTGATAGCCTTCCACAAGCCGAGCAGTGCGACGTCTCTAGCAAGGCAAGAAACTTACCAAGATTCAGTTTCAACAAATGCTTTTTCCTCTCCCCCGAGCACTCAACATAATGGATACAATTGCTTCCTAAGGAGGAATTATTGATCCAAGTGGATATTGGTGTCCACCCACCTTTTCCAACTGGCTCAAAATAATTTTCTGGCAATTTTGGTAATTTACTATTTTTAGTAGTTTTTAACTTCTGAGGCCATTTTGAGGCCCTAAACGATGTTTTTTGGTAAAACGGGTTTGAAATATATAAGTTTCTTCATTATTGTGCTGAAAAAAAATCTCCTCAACGATACCTTTCCAACAAGCTATCATACTCCTAAAACGGAGATCGTATGAAAAAGTTACGACCCCAGGAAGTTGATGTACTAACTTACCCAAACGGGGCCCACATGCCTTTTAGCGCTTCATCTCCTAGGTTTATGCTTTTGGATGTCTAGGGTTTTTTGCATTCCTTATTATTGTAAAAATTCCTTCAGAGCCTCATTGTAATAATCTTCTTGCAAATGTGAGTATCCGTCACATTTCTTCTCAGAGATAAGCTACTACCATTCTAGCGAGTCTTTCACTCTGTATTTTAATAGTCTTTGTACATTTATTTTGTTAATAGAAATCGTGTATTACAGTACATCTTTGTTTATTGTTGCATCTCTGATACATTTATGTTATATTGTTGGATATCTATGATATCTCTATGCATTTCTTTATTATATCTCCGCTCTCATTTCATGTCGAAAATGATCTATTTCAAAAGGGTTTAAAATGTGAGAAATACTTTATGCTATTAGTTGATGATTATACAAGAATGACTACAGTTTTCTTTCTTAGGAATAAGTCAAAAGCTTTTGAAAACCTCAAGGTCTACAAAGAAATGGTTGAAAATGAAATGGATTCAAAAATCAAATGCTTGAGATCTGATAATGGAGGTGTAATATCCCTAAGGCTGAACCCAATTGTAAGTGCAAATACAAATGTACTTAAGTTGGTGAGTTGTTTTGATATCATTTTTGTATGCACATTTCATGACATAGTGTGTGCATGTACTGCACAGTAAAATGAGGAATTGTGTACATTCCAGGATACCGCATGCAACATCTTAAGTGCACGTGATGTTGAGGCCAGGGAGGCTTTATGTATATGATATGTTTTATAGGTTGGTGAGCCAATTATTATAAGTTAGGATGCTTATGTTTTAATTAGGCCAAATAGCCTAGATGTTAAAGGCCAGTGTGCCTGTTTTTGCACCTGTCACATATTTAATATAAAATACATCACTATGTGCAGGTCGACCATGATAAAAGAGATGGGGGAATAAGCTCCACTAGTTAGGGAAAGGGAGGGGCTAAGTTAAGCAAAGGGGATAAGCTAGGGAGCTTGAGCCAAAAATGAATATTATATTAATATTTCTTAAAATCATAAAGTATGGATAATTATTTTATCCTAAGTTCTAAAGTTGGGGACAAGTGGGCCAAAGTAGCTCCCAACATGAAAAGTGTCAAGTTGGGGACATGCATACATATTTTTGGGACTTACCGCATTTTGACATCTCCCCCATCATTCAGAGGATCATCTTTTTCATCATTTCTTCCATCATTCAACCATGATTCCATGATCATTTTCACTCACATAGTCAGTTATCCTCAAACATTCATTTCACTATATTTGAACTTGTATCCATGTCCACAGAGGTTGGTGTAGTTGGTTAACTTAGAAGCTGAACTGAAGAAGCAGGTTGTCAGGCCCATGGGATACTAAAGAAGTGGGTTGTCAGTCCCATGGGATATTGAAGAGGCGGGTTATCAGGCCCGTGATCAATTCTCTGGGTGAGAGAATTTCTGGGAGTTTATTTTCTGAAGATGCTAAACTGCAGCTAGAGGGCTCTCAGACTTCCTGTTCGGCCTATTGCTGAAGCCCTAGAAGGGAAGTGGGGAAGCCGAGGGACTATTGAGAAGAGAAGGGGCACACTTCCTTGGGTGGGATAGGCATGTGGGGAATGAGATACTGTAGGTTGTTAGTTGAGTGAGCACCGTGATGAAGTTTTTTCCTTTTTTACATGAGCCATTAGCCTAGTTAGAAACCCTTTACCCGAGTGGAGTTTAGTCTCAGATCAGGGGTGACTCACTATTGAGAGTGATGGACAATGTGGTATAAGGATGGGAGGTTCGTGGAAGGTCTGCACACAGTTGGTGACATTATTACCAAGATAAGTGCCAATTGTGTGATAAGTTTACATGCTGCATTGTTATTTATGTGTTTATTTTTACGGGTATTGCCTATATATGCTACATGTATATGTTTATTGCTATTTCAGTGTGAATCCATTCATTTACGAAATGTATTTGTTTGTTTATGTTTTACATGTAAAGCTTCTGCAGGTGTTCTGTGTGCATATGTTTCAATTGCATGCAGTTAGAAAAATTTATGTAGCATAGCTCAGTTATATGTCGGGTATGTTACAGTATGTTCCGCAGAGAGAATGTAAGTGTTTTCTGGCATAGTGTGGACCAACATGGATGGTCGGGGACATTACAAAATAGTTTCAAAGCTAAGTAAAGCGTCTGAGTAGTGGCCTGCCCCCAACCTATTGGTGGTCGGGGATGTTATAATATGGTATCAGAGCTTCAGTTTTCAACAGTAAGCTTGGATGGGCCGAGAAAGTTGAGGTGAAGAAAAATTCCATAGAGGATTTATTTCAAAGTGGACAAATTTCAGTTTGTAGAATGTCCATGGTAAAAAGTAACAACAACTGGGCGGAAATGGGGAAAAGCCCCAATTTCTGTGGTTGAATTCATGAGAAAATGGAGAAATTCAACCAAGTGATGAGATATTACTGATTTAATATATGTTCTAGCAAATTCAAACCTGGAATGGGTCGAATTTGAAGTTATAGTGAATTCATGACAGTTGGAGCAAGTTTTATAATTAAAATTCCCAATTCATGAATTGAGTTTGGGAAAAAATTGTTGCAGAAATGTCAACCCACAATAACCTGTTGTTACAGAGGTGAGCTGATGTTTTAGGGTGAAATTGAACGAATTTCATAGTTGTAGAATGTCTATGGTGAATTGGGGGAAAGCCCCAATTTCTGTAGCGGAATTCACGAGGAATCGATGTGCGTAAAGGTGAATGTGCGTAGTTGGGTGCACCAAAAATTCATGTGGCGTAGTGAAAATCTTGGGATAGGTAAAATTTAGCAATGCCTGGCAAGGTATTGCCATGTTGATGTGCATGTTAAATTTTTGTGATGGGTGGAAAAATGATAGCGTGCAGGTGCGCATGATAAAAATTTAGTACCGCTTGAGAAAATATGGCATCAGGGTGTGCGCAGAAAATTTTGGCGCCGAGTGGAAAAATATTGGTGTGAGGATGCACACACTAAATATAGCATTATGCAGTGTGCACACACATAGTATTGTTGCACCTAGTGTGTGTAGTATTGCAAAGCACAAAGGATTTTGGTTGGTTTACACACAATATGAGTATAAGTTGTCTTGCGACAGTGTAATCAATGGTGCGTGCTTATTATTGTACGTGGTGGGGGCATATTTGACTTTGGCATGGTGAAATGCATAGAGAGAAATGCATGTGGAATATCAGTGTGTGATACAAAACTGTGTTCAACAGGTATCAATGCAAGAACCAAAACTGTGCACACTAGATATTGGCATGGAATGCAAAAGTAGTGCACGCAAGTTATTGGCATGACAAAGAAGTGATACACAATGGTTTTAAAGTGCATGAAGCATGATTTACCTTGTGATGTTGCAACACATGGTAAATATCGGTGCATATATTGAAATTTATGCATGCAAAGTTGTTTGGAAGGCGAACAACAATAGAAAGCAGTGGATTTTTGCCACATTTTATACTATTTGAATGTCATCGTTTTGCAACGCATTTTTGAGGGTCTTAAAATCATTTTTAGCAACTCCAAAACCACGAGAACAGAGTGTGACAAAGCAGACTCTCTCTCTACATCTCAAATAAAAGATCTTGGATAGATATTTCTAATCATGTAAACTTTTCGTCAAACAGAGCTTTTATGAGAAAGATACAGCAGAAACGGTGAAGGGTAAATTATAAGACCCAACTAGCTCGATGGAGCCATAACTTTCTTCTCAAGACTCAGAATTGATCATGTGAGTAGGTATTGGAAAGGTCTTGGACATTGGAATATAATTATCCACCCAGAAAATTGATCAAGGAATTCAAATTTCCAGGAAATCAGAAGAAAATATTCTGATATATATTATTGAACAAGAATGGTTCATATTTTCATGAAATTGTTGAAACAATTAGCTTGACAAAGTTTTGTTGGTTGCAAATTTTGCAGAGTTAAAAAAAAATAGATCAAGATCATATTAGAGTCCAAATTAATGGAAGAGGCACAAGGGAATTACAACCAGGAATATGAAGTCATAGGGATGGATGTCCATTTCGGCATTGAAGGAACAAACTCCAATGGGCATGGAGAAGAAAGGAATGAAAACATGAATATGGTAGAGACCATTAAAAATTTGCAGAAGGATGTCCAAATCCATAAGGCTGAAAATGAAAGGCTTATGAGAGCCAATGAGTAGTAGGATGACTTCAACCTGAAGTTATTACAGAGCTTGAACATAATAGAAAATAAATTGGATAAGCAGAGTGGCTTGAGAAAATCGGAAAGTCACAAGTCTCATGATGAGAAAAGAAAATCAAGAAGTGTTAGAAGACATCACCATCACTCCCCAAGGCATTCCAATAAGAGGAATCAAAACCGCTCAAGTCCATCCCCTTTCAGGAAGCACAAGAGTTCTTGGGTGGATGAGATACGAGGAGAAATGAACAAAATCAAACCTCCTACTTTTGATGGTGAGCACAAGAAGGATGAAGATGTAGAGACATGGTTGTTGGGCATGAGAAAGTATTTTCAATTGCATAATTATTCTTCTCATTAAGAGAGTAGAATTGTCATCTATCAACTCAAGGGAAAGGCATCCATGTGGTGGGATCAACTTGTGAAAGTGTAACACATTAAAGAGAAAAGTGTTACTTGGAGGGAATTAGAGAGGTATTTTGAGAAGAAATACTTGACTAAAAGATAATATGACAAGAAAATGAAAGAGTTCTTTGAACTCAAGATTGAGAGTATGACCATTGATGAATATGAGAGAAGGGTTTTAGAATTGCTGAAGTATGTCTCTTTCATCAAGGATGAGATAGTGAATATACAAAGGTATTTGAGTGGATTGCCATCATTTATCAGTGAAAAAAATAGTATGATGATCCCAAGACATTGTAGGAGACCATAAGGCGAGCTAAATGCCTATATGACCAACAAAAATAAAGGCCAACCTTACAAAAATCTTGGGAAGACAAAAAGAAATTCAAGGTGGATCAGATGAAGAAGGGATATAAGCCACCATTCTTCATAAACACTCCTCAGGGATAGAAAAATCCTAAAGAACCCATAACGATTGACACAGGGAGTCAAAGGCCAAGGCAACCACCTATTCAATGTTGGGGTTGTAAATGGGATCCCATGTTCAGATATTGTCCTCACAAAGGTGAAAAAGGAAGGATTTTTCACAATGTACAACAAGATGAAACAGTGGAGGACATGGATAGAAAGATACCCAAGATCTATGCAGCCCTGGACAACAAGCAAGTAGAGTATCAATCACATGTGATTGAAGTGGAAGGTATGATCAACAACTAGACCATTCCTATTTTAATTGATTCAGGAGATATTCATAGTTATATATATCCTATGATGATGGAATGTTTGCATTTGCCAGGAAGAAAGCATGGGAAATCTTGGTTGGTGCAGCTGGCTACAGGAACCAAAAGAAAAGTTAATGAGATGGTTAAGTCATGTCTTATGGACATGAATGGAATGAACACCTCGACATATTTGAACATCTTGCCTTTGGGTTCCTATGACTTTCTAATTGGGATGGATTGGTTGGAACAACATCATGCTCTCCTAGATTGTCATAACAAAACATTTACTTGCTTGGATGAGGAAGGAAAACTAAGGAAAGTGCAGGGAATTCCCAGGGTAGTAACCATCAGAGAGATTTCAGCATTGTAGCTGAAGAAATGTTATAGAAAAGGGTGTCAAATATTTGCATCTCATATGGAGGCGACACCTAAAGATAAGGTGCCAAATTTAGAAGATATGCATTCCTTGAAGATTTTGAAGATGTGTTCAAGGAGGTACCAGGACTACCCCCAAGGAGGGACATTTATTTCTCTATAAATCTAATGCCTGGAGCAGCTCCAGTGTCAAAGACTCCTTACAGAATGAGTACACTAGAGATGAAGGAGTTGCAAATGCAACTTGAAGAGCTTCTGAAGAAGGGCTATATATGCCCAAGTGTTTCACCTTGGGGTGCCCCGGTCTTTTTTGTGATGAATAAATATCGAACATGAAGATTGTGCATTTATTTTAGACAGTTGAATAAAGTGACTATGAAGAACAAGTATCCTCTGCCAAGGATTGATGATCTCTTTGATCAATTGAAGGATGCAAATATCTTTGCAAAGATAGATCTCAGGTCAGGATACCATCAGGTAAGGATTAAAGAAGAAGATATCATCAATACTACTTTCAGGACAAGGTATGGTCATTATGAGTTTACAATGGTCCCATTTGTGTTGTCAAATGCACTAGTTGTTTTCATGTGCTCAATGAATGGTGTTTTCCGAGAATATTTAGACAAGTTTATCATTGTATTTTTGGATGACATTATCGTATATTCCAAGTCAGAGGAAGAGCATGAACATCATTTAAGGATGGTTTTGCAAGTATTAAGGGAGCATCAATTGTATGCCAAATTGAGCAAGTGCTCATTTTATCAGAAGCAAATTCACTATTTGGGTCATATAATTTCAAAGGATGGGATAGCAGTGGATCCTGAGAAGATAGAATCCATTAGAGAATGGGCAGTGCCAAAGAATGTGATAGAGGTGAGATCATTCATGGGCCTTGGAGGATACTATAGGATATTTATAGAAGGGTTTTCAAAGATTTCACACCGAATCACTTCCTTGAAAAGAAAGGCTGTGAAGTTTCAGTGGACATTGGATTGCGAAAATAATTTCCAACACTTGAAAAAATTATTAACAAGTGCTCCAATATTAATAATAGCAGACCCAAATGAATAATTGATTGTATGCATAGATGCATGTAAAGAGGGACTTGGTGGAGTCCTCAGTCAAAATGGGTTTGTTATATGTTATGAATCAAGGAAGTTGAAGGAGCATGAAAGAAACTATGCCACTCATGATTTGGAGTTGGAATACATAGTACATGCCTTGAGGAAATGGAGACACTACCTCACGGGGAAAATTTTTGATATGAGGATAGACCACAAAGTTCTGAAATATTTGTTTGATCATCCAACTTTAAATGTTAGGGAAAGAAGATGGTTATAATTTTTAAGTGAATACAACTTTGATATAAAGCATATCAAGGGGAAAGAGAACAAAGTGGCTGATGCACTCAGCACAAGAGTGCATGAAATGAATGCTCTAGCCATTATCATGTATCAATCATTTTTGAAACACAAAATTATAGATACTGCCAAATCAGATTTACAATACAATGATTTAGTGGCAAAACTACAACAAGGTAATTTGTAGCATAAAATTGAAGAATACAAGCTAGATAAGGATGAAATTCTCATGTACAGGGACATAATTTATGTACCAAATTACTAGGAGTTGAAAAATATGATATTGAGAGAAATGCATAATGTGTCGTATGTTGGGCACCCAGGATATCAGAAAACTATTGCAGCTGTCAAGAGCCAATATTATTGGCTAGGCATGAAGAAAGAGGTTGCTGATTTTATTGCCAGATTTTTGGAATGTCAAAAGGTAAAGGCTAAGCATAGACACCCGACTGGCTTGCTACAACCATTACCCATTCTTGAGTGGAAATGGGAAGTGTTAACCATGGATTTCATTGCCAAACTGCCCAAAACAAACAAGCAATATGATTATATCATAGTAGTGGTGGGTAAGCTTACTAAAGTTGCCCATTTTATTCCAGTTAAGCTCACTCACAAGGCATCGAACATTGTCGATGTTTATATGAGGTAAATTGCTAGATTACATGGCATACCTAAGACAATTGTATCTGATAGAGATCCAAAATTTACCTCAAAATTTTGGAAGGGGTTGTTTATTGGAATTGGAATAAATTTGAATTTTAGTGCAACTTATCATCTAGAAGAAGATGAACAAAGAGAGAGGGTGAATTATGTGATTGAGGATATGTTGAGGATGTATGTGATGGAAAAACCATCAAAATGGGAAGAATACCTACACTTGGTAGAGTTTTCTTATAACAATGGGTACCAAGCATCTCTAAAGATGAGCCCATTTGAGGCACTTTATGGCAGAAAGTGCAACACATCAGTAAGCCAGGATAACCCAACAGATAGAGCAGTGGTTGGGCCATATTTGCTCAGGGAATGGAAGAGAAAATGTTGAAAAAAAAATAAAAAATTAAAGGTTTCCCAGAATAGAAAGAAAAGCTATGTGGATAAGGGCAGAACTCACAGGGAATTTAAAGTGGGTGACCATGTATTCTTGAAAGTGAAATCCAACAGAAGTTCTCTAAAGTTGGGAAATTGTTCATAGTTGGTAGCTTGCTATTGTGGGTCATTTGAAATCCTAGAGAGGATTGGTCTAGTAGCTTATATGATTGCATTGCCTACATCCATGCCTGTTCATAATGTATTCCATGTATCCTTGCTAAAGAAATATATACCTAATACTAATCATGTTATTGATTGGAATGTGATTCAGGTGGAGAAAGAAGGTGCTTTTCAAGTGCAACTGGTGCACATTCTGGACTAGAAAATCAAACAACTACAAAATCGAAGCATAGGGATTGTAAAGGTCCAATGGATTTGGTACGGTCTTGAGGACTCTACTTACGAGCATGAGGATGCAATGCAGGCAGAATACCAACATATTTTTGAGGATTTTTGAAATTTAGTTGTACATGGGTACATGATGCACTAAGGACAGTGCATAAATAAGGGGAGGGGATTGTAATATCCCTAAGTCTGAACCCAATTATAAGTGTAAATACAAAGGTACTTAAGCTAGTGAGATGTTTTGATATCATTTTTGTATTAACATTTCATGGCATAGTGCGCACATGTACTGTGCAGTAAAATGAGGAAGTGTGCACATTCCAGGATACCACACGCAACATCTTAAGTGTGCGCGATATTGAGGCCAGGGAACCTTTGTGTATATGATATGTTTTATAGGCTGTTGAACTAGTTATTATAAGCTAGGATGCTTATGTTTTGATTAGGATAGAGAGCCTAGATGTTAAAGGCTGGTGCACCTATTTTTGTATGTGTCTCATATTTAATATAAAACACATCACTGTGCACAAACCGACCATGATAAAAGAGATGGAGGACTAAGCTCAACTAGTTAGGGAAAGGGCGGGGCTAAGCTAGGGAGCTTGAGCCAAAAAGGAATATGATATTAACATTTTTTTAAATCATAAAGTATGGATAATTATTTTATCCTAAGTTCTAAAGTTGGGGACAAGTGGGCCAAAGTAGCTCCCAACATGATAAGTGTCAAGTTGGGCACATGCATACATATTGTTGGGACTTACCTCATTTTGGCATATCCCCCGTCATTCGAATGATCATATTTTCCATCATTCCTTCCATCATTTAGCCATGATTCCATGACTATTTTCACTCTCGCAGTCAGTTATCCTTAGACATTCATTTCATTGTATCTCAACTTGTATCCATGGCCACAAAGGTTTGTGTAGCTGGTTAGATGGGAATATGGAATGAATAAGCGGGTTGTCAGGCCCATGGGATACTGAAGAAATGGGTTGTCAAGCCCATGGGATATTGAAGAGGCGGGTTGTCAGGCCCGTGAGAAATTATCCAAGTGAGAGAATTGTTGGGAGTTGATTTCCTGAAGGTGCTAAACTGCAGCTACAGGGCTCTGAGACTTCCTATCTGGCCTATTGATGAAGCCCTAGAAGGGAAATGGGGCAACCGAGGGACTGTTGAGCAGAGAAGGGGCACACTTCCTTCGGGGGGACAAGCATGTGGGGAATGAGAGATTGTAGGTTGTTAGTTGAGTGAGCACCATGATGGAGTCTTTCATGTTTTACATGAACCATTAGCCTGGTTAGGAACCCTTTACTTGAGTGGAGTTTAGTCCCAGCTCGAGGGTGACTCACTTTTGAGAATGATGAATAGTGTGGTCTAAGGCTGGGAGGTTTGCGGAAGGTTTGCACGCATTTGGTGACATTCTTACCAAGATAAGTGCCAATTGTGTGATAATTTTGCATGCTTCATTGTTATTTATGTGTTTATTTCTATGGGCATTGGATGTATATGGTGCATGTATATGTTTACTACTATTTCAGTGTGAATCCATGCATTTACGAAATGTATTTGTCTGTTTACGTTTTACACGTAAATCTTCCACAGGTGTTTTGTGTGCATATGTTTTAATTTCATGCAGTTAGAAAAATTTATGTAGCATAACTCAATTAGATGTTGGGTATGTTACAGTATGTTCCAAAGAGAGAACGTAAGTGTTTTCTGGAGTAGCGTGTCCCATAATGGATTTTCGGGGACGTGACAAAATAGTTTCATATCTAAGTAAATTGTCTGAGTAGTGGCATGCCCTTGGCCTGTTGGTGGCTAGGGATGTTACAGAGCTCTCTCCACACAAAAATCTTTCCATTATAGCAAGGTGTGAAACATAAATCCATTGCATTTCTAGTGACCCATAGATATGTACCGCCATGGAAAATACCACACATGTTATAAAGGATTCAATGCATAAAAACCTGACTGACCCCCAAGTCAATGACTCCTCAATCGAATAATGGAAGAAAGACATCTCAAATACCCTCTCTCTCGTTGGTATGTGGGGATGAGGGTCTTTCTTAGTGCCCCTGAATGGGATCCCAATAAAGAAATAAATATCGATCTCTGCTGAAAAATAAACCTTTTTCCATCAATCACGAATGCATGTAGGTTCATCCCCGACATCCCAATAAAAAATCGAAGAAACTCCTTCGATGACCTCACTAAGGAACGTTGAAAAAAATTCAATAGACTAGCATGGGCTAGTTGTCGTTGAATATTCATATCATCCCCCCCACATCTCCATGGAGATTATCCCAATCCCTCTCTCACCAATTAGTTGGAATATTGTAGTGTCATATCTCACCTACATCCAATCCAAAAAGAGATGACTTAGCCAAAATCTTCCAAAAACCAAAAACTATCTCTTACACATGTGCAATTGTACCTTGGATAGTCATGTAGGTCTGCATGATTGTTAATCATACAATCACACACTATATACATAATTATTCATTCAATATTCACACAATATTATGTGATTGTTTCCAAAACAACCATGCAATTTTGTGTGACTGTCCACCAAACAGTCGCGTTGATTTGCGCGGAAGAAATTGCAACAATCATGCAACCCTATGCATGATTGTTTCAATTTCTCCTGTGCATAGTTCAAAAGAGACTAGATTATACTTGTGAAAGATTGTGTAGGTATATTCCAGTCCCCTACACAATATACCTACCCCAATCATAAATATTGTCGTACGACCCCCATCCATAAAACTTAAAGATTCAAAAAATGTGGGAGGTGTAGACCAGTTATTGGACTCTCCCATTGGTCAAATCAGATCACACAAAACCTCTCAAATATCTTAAATGTTTCCACACAACATACCAGAACTCAACCAATTCAAATAAAAATGAGGTGGCATTGTGGGCTGCATGCAAGCCACCCTCCCAAACTTCCAACCCATCGTACAAGAGACTAGGAGCTATGTTTCTCATACCATTCATAGTAGCATGATATTAGCGCTCCCATTTATAGTTTGGTATCATCCATTTTGTAAGTAACTTAGATGAATTAGGGATTCATCACCAAGATCCAGGCGCAGGTATGTATGCTCACTATCATTTTTATCAAAGAGTTGTCATATGTTATTTATCGTCAGATATTTTGACGTCAAGTATTTGGATTTTTGTGTGTAGATACTTGTTAATAAGACTTACATCCCATTCAATTATGGCCTTCCTATGGCACCTTCATGTATATATTTGAAACTGAAATGTAATTAATCCCTCTACAAACAATTACATCAACCAGTATCACCCCTTGAAATCCACCTTTAGGATCCCCATAACCAAATATGCAGTATCATCACCTTTTTTTCATTTTGGTACTGTCAAACGATAATATTCTCACCTACATTATTTTTTATGCAGGCGTGTAGTCGCAACCACACCCACTGTCAGGATCGATCAATCAATTCCCTGAGCTAAAGCGGCTCTTTCGATTCCCTATTGGAATCTCTGCTAGAAACCCGATCCACAGGTCCTTAATTCACCCACACAGTTCTCTGCACTCAACCGTGATCTTTCCCTAAATCTTAATTTCGGGTTTTGGTGTTTCAAAATCCCCGATGAAAAGATTTCCTGTCCTCTCGAACTCCTGATCTTCGATGAGAAATTTCACTGATACGTTCCCTTTCGACTTTAGCCCCTCCTGGCTCCACTCCTAGTCCACATGATCGACTCTCTCACAAGACCGCAACCTTGTCTCCTATCGGGGTTTTGGGCTTCAAAATCCTGGTGTGTTCTAACTTCAGTTATCCCTCCAGACTAAGCTCATGGTCCATGTGACAGTCCCCCTATATGACCATGGCCATACCTCCTCATCAGGGTTTCAGACTTTCCGATGCCGAAACATATATGTCCTCAGGATTCGCGATTCCCCAAATCCCAACGCGCTCTTTACGCACTAGCTCTCCTGGCTAGGCTCCTCGCCCGTATAACTATTATGCTCGTGACGATAGTCTTACCTCTCATTATGGTTTTGGACTTTTAAATTCCACAATGCAGTGGCCCATGGGATTCCTGATTCCTCGGATCTCGATTCTCCAATATGCTGACAGCTGGCCCCCACGATGGCACTTTCCTCCTTGTCAAGGTTTCGGACTTCGCGATTCTGAAATGCCAAACCTCTTGTCACCAGGATTCTCGATATCCTGATGACCCAAATGTCGATAGACGACTTCCTGTCGGGACTTTCCCCGATGGCTCCGATTTCTGCCACATGTCCTCTTTTAATGGACGGTCCTGATTAACTCTCAGGATTTCGAGACTTCTGATGTCCCGATTTTTACGACCTTAGGAGCTCCAATTTCCCAAATGCTGATATACCAATGTCTAGTGCCCAGATCTCCGAAATGGACGATCACGTGACATGCGTCCTCTCTCAGATGGATGACCCAAATTTGTGTCGAGGTTTTCAAGGTGGACTTACCTGATCTCCTGTCCACAGGAATGTCGATATGCTCATTTCGATGCCTCGATCTCTCGATATGTGTTGGGACTTTTGCCTATCACGAGAAGGGTTAAACCCCATGCACCTCCTATCCGATCCAATGGCTGATGAGATTTCTGAATGAGATCCAACGGCTCACGATCTCCCCCTTCTGTCCGCTTCTCCTGCCTCCTTCCTGGACGTGAAAACCAATGGTCTAGATGTCCTTCTCTCACCGATCCAATGGTTTTCATTGCTCCTCCTGAGCTTCTGCACACATTCTTCCGATGCTTGGAAGAATTCCAAGTCTCCCAAAGGCCTCAACCTTTGTCTTCTTTCTCCTCTACGAGCTCCTCAGCTTTAAGCCTCGCTTGCGTTCTCCACGACGTTGTTCCTCTTGAGCTTTCACTTTCGAATCCTCAAAGGATTGTTTGACTGTTGCCCTCTGTAGAGTCTTCACGCACCCACAGTGTTGCCTCTCCTGAGCTTCTTAACAATTAGACACCTAAGGGATTTTTTCCTTCTTCCTTCTCTCCCACAAATGGAGAATAAATTGGATGCCCTCCTAGATATCCTTCTGCTCAAGCAACCTCTTGCTGAGTCTGCAGGGTGTTCAACAACCCTGTGAAGATCCTTCAGTGGATTCTTCCTTTAAAATATAGAACTCAAAGAGTTCTCTTCTCTCTGTGCCTACCTGCACACCTACTCAATGCTCACCTGGCAGAGTATGTTCTCCCATAAAGTTCAACAGTTCTTCCCCCCTTCTATGCACCTATGCACATGCTTAATGCCCACCTGGTAGAGCTCTCAGAATCCTTAGTGATTTTGGTTCTTCTCCTAACTCACAACAAAGTCCTTCTTCTTGCACCACTGTGCATGCGCTCAATGCCCACCTAGCAGAGCTTCACAGAAACCATAGCAAAAAAATTTCTGCAACTGTGTCTCTCATACACAGCCTTACCTCCAAGGTATTCAACAACCTTGAGGTCTTCACTGAGTTGTTGACTCCAATTCCTATGTCGCAGAACGTATTTGTATGAACCCGCAGTATTCAGAAGTGCTTCAGCGCACTGGTATTCAGAGACCTCAGTACTCTGTCACGCCCTCCTGGAATGAAACCATGAAGAACCTCAAACCTGGAAAATCAAACCAACTCCTACAAATGAAAACCTACAACATACATCTACAACACATAGAGAACACTCACAAACATCCACATAACACAGAATAATGCAGGAAAAACTGCTCTTTGTATTAAATATGGAAAATGCCTATATTTACAATGTGTTCCTGAGCACGGCCTATAACAAGGTCTTGAATCCTTGTCTTATGCTCTCTACTCGTAGATCCTATCTTAGAACTAACTTTTTCAAAATGATATCCTAAGTCTCTTTTACCTGAGGGGGTTCTTCGAGCACTTCCCTCCAAACTCACCTACCCTATCCAATTACATTGAATGGGATATCTAGTCCAGCATCTCAATCTAGATCTCAGCCTTACAAACATTTAAATCCTATCTACCTAATGCCTGCAAAAAGGCATGGCTCCATGGATCAAGAGCCTAAACATTTAATTACATTGAATTCAGATTTTAAATGAGGTTGCGCCTCTTTTCAGCACGCGATTTGAATTCGCTAACGTGTTTGGCTGACGTGGAGATATGCTCCTGCATCATACTCCTCAGCTGCAAAATTCATGAGCTCCTACTCATGATCTTCCCATCTCTCAATTTTGGAAATCCTCCTAGATCCCAAATAATTCTCTGGAGCTGTTCATCCACTCCATCTCCTTGCTATTGTTGCTACTTCTGCACTGTTGTTCCTACTTCTTTTCTTCTGCTCAGCTTCTCCTCACTGACAGTTTTTGATGACCTCAACATCAACCTTCTGATCTCCTCGATCACTGCATCTAGCTACTTTAGTGGCTAGTCCTGTTCATGCAGTCTCCTCAGCTACAAAAATTTTCGACCGATGGGTAGATCATCATGACCTCCCATGCCTTGTTCTTCATCTTCATCTGTGGCCTCAAGTTTCCACCCTATTTCAAAGTCCCTCTCTGTATTCTTCTCTCGATTGACCTGTTTCTCAGTCATTGTCTCTGACAGCTCAACTACTTCCAGTTCTCTTGTTGGCTCTAGATTGTTCAGCCAATCGTCTAGCATCTCTAGCTCCATCTCCCATGGAGTGATAAATCTACCTGCCTACTCTTTAGCTTCCACTACATCTAGCTTCAGTGCTACAGCTTCTTTCTTTTCAGCTCCCTGGCCAAAATTATTGAGCCATTCCTCAGAATGCTCATTCTCCTCTTCGTCTGCTTCTACTTGGGTAGCTTCCAAAGTCTGCTCCAATCCCTCTTCTTTCCTGACAGTCACAGCTGACTGTTCTGCTGCTGTTGCTACACCATATGCAACACAGACTTCTGCCTCCTCCTGGGAAAATGGTAGGAATACTCCAATTCCCCCAATCATCAGAATATTATCCTGATCTTCCTCCTCGGTCAGTTGCACCTGCTGATCCAAAATCACCTCTGAGCTCATCTTCTCTGTCAGCTCCTCGAGCTGATCAAAACTCACATGTTCATCCCTACCCATATGGTAATATGGGATGTCTCTACTGCTCTACTAGTAGACTATGAGATCAACCGATCCCATCTTCATCAACAACCCTTGCTGAATTGAACTCACCTCTGAGTCCATGAGACTTTCAGACAGTCTTGAATTTTCATCTCTGCCCACCTGGCAATCTGAGTTGTTTCCACTGCCCTCCTAGCAGTCTTCGAGATCCCGCAGCGATCTCATATCATTGCCCAGCTGGAAATGTGAAATTCCTTGGCTGTCCTCATGACAGTCTCTGAGATCCCGCAGTGATCTCATGTCGTTGCCCACCT
Organism: Picea engelmannii; assembly: GCA_009831015.1. NCBI lineage: Eukaryota > Viridiplantae > Streptophyta > Pinopsida > Pinales > Pinaceae > Picea > Picea engelmannii. Next base: position 563,323 of record ML790717.1, read on the forward strand.
GGAAATCTATAATTTCCTCTCTGCCCTCCTGGCAGTTCTTGAGATCCTCATCCAATCCCAATTCATTTTCTTCATCACTGAGACCTCTCCCAGTCTCTGGTTCACATACCTGAACCATTTCCTCTTCTGGTCCATTGAGGTTTTCATCATACCTCAACCATCTTTTTAACAGCCTGCACTACCCTCTGACCATCAACTCCTTGACTGACCATTTTTCCTTAGCCTTCCTCATGGGCCATTCATACACCCATCTCAGCTTCTTATCCTTCCGCATCTGTAATTCAAGCTTTTCCATTTCTCTCTTTATATCAGTGAGCTCTTCATCTATATCTTCTTGGCTCCATAGCTCTGAATTTTTCCTTCCAGCATACCTACGGCCTTTAGTGGCCATGTTGTTGTCCATGTCTTCCTTCCTGGAAAACCTGCTGATGTCACTCTGCAAACCTGAGTGCCTCAGCTTTTCCTATAGTCTGCTGGCTGTCTATGGGTTGTTGCCTACCTGCAAACAATCCTTACAGAGTTTCCAACACTCTGTCTTCTTTCCTCTGTCTTCTCCCTCTGCTTGAAATATACAAACAGAGTTCTAGCTCTGATACCACTTGATGCAGGCGTGTAGTCGCAACCACACCCGCTCTCAAGATCGATCAATCAATTCCTTGAGCCAAAGAATCTCTTTCGATTCCCTGCTGGAATCTTTGCTAGAAACCCGATCCACAGGTCCTTAATTCACCCACACGGTTCTCTGCACTCAACCGTGATCTTTTCTTGAATCTTAATTTCGGGTTTCAGGGTTTCGAAATCCCTAATGACAAGAGTTCATGTCCTCTCAAACTCCCGATCTGTGATGAGAAATTTCACCGATATGCGCCCTTTCAGATTTAGCCCCTCCTGGCTCAACTCCCAGTCCACATGATCGTCTCTCTCACAAGACCGCAACCTTATCTCCTATCGGGGTTTTGGGCTTCAAAATCCTGGTGCACTCTAATTTCAGTTAGCCCTCCAGGCTAAGCTCGTGTTCCATGTGACCTTCCCCCTATATGACCGCGACCATACCTCCACATCAGGGTTTCGAACTTTCCAATGCTGAAACATATATGTCCTCAGGATTCGTGATTCCTCGAATCCCGATGCACTCTTTACACACTAGCTCTCCTGGCTAGGCTCCTGGCCCGTATGACCGTTATCCCCATGACCGTAGTCTTACCTCTCGTCGGGGTTTTAGACTTTTAAATTACGCAATTCATTGGCCCACAGGATTCCCGATTCCTCGGATCTCGATTCTCCAATATGCTGACAGCTGGCCCCCACGATGGCACTTTCCTCCTTGTCGGGGTTTTGGACTTCGCGATTCCGAAATGCCCAAACCTCTTGTCACCAAGATTCCTGATATCCAGATGACCCAAATGCCGATAGACGACTTCCTGTTGAGACTTTCCTCGATGGTTCTGATTGCTTCTGCACGTCCTCCTCTGATGGATGGTCCTGATTAACTCTCAGGATTTCGAGACTTCTGATGTCCCGATTTTCACAACCTTAGGAACTCCAATTTCCCAAATGCTGATATACTTATGTCTAGTGCCTAGATCTCCGAAATGGATGATCACATGACACGTGTCCTCTCTCATATGGATGGCCCAGATTTTTGTCAGGGTTTTCAAGGTGGACTTACCCAATCTCCTGTCCACAAGAATGCAGATATGTCAATTTTCGACGCCTCGATCTCCCGATATGTGTTGCGACTTTTGTCTTGCATGAGAAGGGTTAAACTCCGTGCACCTCCTGTCTAATCCAATGGCTGACGTGATTTCTGAATGAGATCCAACAAATCACGATCTCCCCCTTCTATGTGCTTCTCCTGCCTCCTTCCTGGATGTGAAAACCAATGGTCCAGATCTCCTTCTCTCACCAATTCGACAGTTGTTGTTCCTCCTCCTGATCTTCTGCACACTTTCTTCCGATGCTTGGAAGAATTACAAGTCTCCCAAAGGCCTCAATCTTGTTCTTCTTTCTCCTCTGCCAGCTCCTCAGCTTTAATCTTCGCTTGCGTTCTCCACGATGCTATTCCTCCTGAGATTTCACTTCCAAATCCTCAAAGGATTCTTTGAATTTTTCCCTCTGCAGAGTCTTCACACACCCACAGTGTTGTCTCTCCTGAGCTTCTTAACGCTCAGACCCCTAAGGGATTTTGTCCTTCTTCCTTCTCTCCCACAAATGGAGAATAAATTGGATTCCCTCTTGGCTATCCTTCTACTCAGGCAACCTCTTGCTGAGTCTGCAGGGTGTTCAACAACCCTATGAAGAGCCTTCAGTGGATTCTTCCTTCAAAATACAGAACTCAAAGAGTTCTCTTCTCCCTGTGCCTACCTGCACACCTACTCAATGCCCACCTAGCAGAGTATCCTCTCCCAGAATGTTCAGTAGTTTTGTCCCCCTTCTGTGCACCTATGCACCTGCTCAATGCCCACCTGGCAGAGCTCTCAGAATCCTCAGTGATTCTGGTTCTTCTCCTAACTCACAGTAGAGTCCTTCTTCTTGCACCACTGTGCATGCGCTCAATTCCCACCTGGCAGAGCTTCACAAAATCCACAGCAGAATTTTGTCTACAACTGTGTCTCTCATACACAGCCTTGCCTCCAAGGTATTCAATAACCTTGAGGTCTTCACTGAGTTTTTGACTCCAGTTCCTGTGCCACAACATGTCCTTGTCTGAACCCATAGTATTCAGAAGTGCTTCAGTGCACCGGTATTCAGAGACTGCAGTACTCTATCACACCCTCCTGGCATGAAACCACAAAGAACCTCAAGCCTGGAAAATCAAACCAACTCCTGCAAATGCAAACCTACAACATACATCTACAGCACATAGAGAACACTCATAGACATCCACATAACATAGAATAATGCAGGAAAAACTGCTCTTTGTATTAAATATGGAAAATGTCTGTATTTACAATGTGTTCCTGAGCACGGCCTGTAACAAGGTCTCGGCTCCTTCTCTTCTTCTCTCTACTCGCAGATCCTATCTCACAACTAACATTTTCAAAATGAGATCCTAAGTATCTTTTACCTGAGGGGGCTCTTCGAGCACTTCCCTCCAAACTCACCTACCCTATTCAATTACATTGAATGGGCTATCTAGTCCAGCATCTGGATCTAGATCTCAACCTTATAAACATTTAAGGCCTATCTACCTAATGCCTGCACAAAGGCACGGCTCCATGGCTCAATAGCCTAAACATTTAATTACATTGAATTCAGATTTTAAATGAGGCTACGCCTCTTTTCAAGACGCAATTTGAATTCGCTAATGTGGTTGGCTGGCTGGTTGGCTGACATGGAGATATGCTCCTGCATCAATTTTCCCCATTGATATTTACCCCCTTGAAAAAAAAACACTCATGTTGTTATTACCCCGTAGTATTAGGAGTCACGATAGTTTTTCACTTCAAATAATGAACCTCATACTTCTTCTCATCATATTTCTAAACTTCCCATTTCAAACTCCCAAATCATGTTGTTCTAGTTATATTCAATGCACCTCCACATTATCATTAATCCTCAATCTCCTCCAAAATCATTTTCCCATCTGCAAATTCATCCTCCATCCATTTACCTAATACAAAAAACCACCAATATGACCCCACCCTCCATCAGTCATCCTTCCAATACTTTCACCGCAACAAGGCCAAGCCATCATTCACTATGACACCCATTTATCTATGTGTATTGTCAACCCCAATTATTCTTTATTCTTTTGGTAATTGTATAAAGTACCTTTTGATCTCCATCAAGTCTATAGGTTTTTTTCATTGCAGCTAATGGATTTTTTAACCTCGCAAAGAAACCCATGTCCCCCTTAGTTAGTGTATCTAATATTCAAAACCATATCTACAAAATAATCATTTCAACATCCAAACCCTAAGCATCCTAGATTCCCTCATCCCAAATATCTTTGTTTTGACATACTCCCCATCTCTTTGCAACTTTGTTTCCTTAGAACAATTTATCCCAATATATGGTAGTCCCCCCTAACACCAAAGTACATTTTCCAATTGCTACCATTCACCACAAAAACCCCAACCAAGGAATATTTTTGTGTCTCATGTATTCCAAACTTCGCTCATGTTACCCATAATTCTACCCTACTACATATAATTTCTTTTGATACCATCATTTATTAGTTTATTTCAAGGTTTCATTTATCTTCTTGTCATCATGCCTCCCTACCTATAAACATCAACAAAAGTTTCCAGGAATGTGGCATTATATTGACTCTCATTACCCTATCAATGAGGAGTCTCAAATAGAACAGAAAGAGTCATCATTGCTTTCTTAGTCCATTGAGCCCCATAACATTCAACCTCAACACAATTTCATGTTATGGTGGTTCTTACTATGCGACCATTACAATTCTCATTAGCAGTCGAAGACCTCTGAATTTTTTAGCCCTTCAATGCCTTCGAGTCATAAAAACTTCCTAGAGTAGATCATTCCTAGATTAAAAGGCAATTTACTCCTAAGAACCATCATTTGTCATTATTGATTCCCTCAAGGGTGCTACAGATCTCCACTTCATCAAAAGCTTTCATTTATAGTGATACATTTCTGGTTTCATGATGCAGGCATGGTGTTAGAATATTATGCTCCTTTACCATAGATAATGCTATACCATTTTCACCCAACCATAGGCACAAAGCCACCCCTGGGCACCTTAACCTTTGATAGATAGAATGATTCTGGGAAGCCACACTAGAACCAATAGATAAACCAAGAGAGCATGCCTTCTCCAAGTTAGCACATAAATGAGAGTACCAAAAAGGTTGAACAAGAGTGTGTTGCACCACTGTAGTTGTTTCTTCTCCTCTTCCAGACTTGTACACTACTTCTATTACTACTACACTTCTAATATATGCACATGAACTGAGTGAGTGTGTGTTTTCCAAATGATCTAAGGAGCCTTCTATTTATACTAATATGGATATGTGAATATGTGTATGTTCAAGAAGGGCCGACCTATCCTTTTATGCATATAATACTTCAATATTACTTATTTTTCCGAGCTGACTTATCTTCCAGGGTTTTCACACTTTTGTTTAAGTTTTCTCTTGCTTCTAGAATATTTTACTATTCAAAGGTTTATCCATGGAGGTTAATTCCTTCCGCAATTACCAAAACATCAACACTCCCTCTTAGCTATGGAGTTATTTAACCATGGTGTTCCCTTCTAGTATTAATATCCTTGATCACTATGCCATGATCCTCTTGCCATGGTTATGCAGACCATTCTACTGGTAGCATCATTACGTTGCACATGTGCTAGTGGGAAAACCCCCCCTTAAGACTACACTAGGGTTCATAATGTAAGTAGATCACAATCATCTAAAAGTCAACTAATTCTCTAACTACCCTAAACTTACCCAAGACTCATACAAGAAAATAAAAAATGAGAAGGATCGGGTAACTCTACCTCTACTATATGTCCAGTGATGATCCTATTGTGCTTGAAATCTTCACTGACTGCAAGCCTCCTCCCAAGGCTAGCCTGCATTCAAAGAAAGACAAACAAAAATCCACAAGCATGCAATTCATATATAAATTAGGTTTAGATGTTAGAATATCAAAACATAAACCATTACAAACATTCAATACACCATGATTTGGGACAGGAAAAGTACTTATTTTATTGATAATTCAATGATTATACCTTTTACAACCAAATCCAACTACTGCTCCATGAACTTGGTCTGTTCTCCTCTTCACCAAGCTCCAAGTGCACCTTTGTATGGCTTCTCCTCTCAACCTTTGGATCTCTTCTTGGGAAGTGAATGGGTTCTAATGGAGGAAGAAAGGAAAATTAGGGAATTCTGACGCAATTCTCACAAAAGGGATTCAATTACTTGGGGCAAGGAAGAGATGTGAAATGGGTAGAGTTTCATTGTTCTTATGTCTATATGCGGAATGAGACCCCAACACATCCTTTTCTATGAAAAAAGGATGGTTATTTGTTTGGGTGATGGGCTATAGGTGGTGGATTAGTTGGGAAAGTACCCAATAGCCCGTAATCTCAACAAATTACTTGCAACTTTTTTATTTTTTGCAAATTTTGCAAGTATACGTAGGTTGTAGTGGTGCATCATGCATATGTACTTGAGATTTAGTGGTGCAACAGGCATATGTACATGGGACGTATTGGCGCAGGGTGCGTACATATTCAAAAAATGAGTTTTTTAGAAGAGAAACTCATTGATGGCTTGGAAAAAATGCAAGTAAGAGAGACAAATGCTAGGTATGCATGTGTAGAGAAATTTAGGGTTATAAGAGATTCCCCTAATGTGTGAGGTCATAAGAGCATCTGATGGTCTAAATACATTACAAAATATTCACCAATGTACAAAACGAGTGAGCCTAGGACTAGAGTTCCAGAGGTGCCATATACAAAAGTAACAATTGTCTCTCCAAGGAAAGCATGCCCATGCTTGAGATGAAATAAATCATGGCTGCTAATCAAATACACTATATATCCATGTCATATAACTTTGTAAAGTGTAACCGCGAGAAATAGACAATGGATCTACATCTCAAAATCAAAGATATATAAGTATAGTATCCATCTTCAAGAAGCCAATACCACCCGATGGATCGAGATGAGGTATTCAAAGCTTGAGAAACAACTTCAAGATATTGAAAACTTGGGTAGGAGATAAATGTAAGTGTACGAATTCACTACCCAAAGGTCTTTGATGACTCATCGAGAAAAGACAAGAGGATCTCGATGATCAGGCAGAGACCTTCATTGATTTTGAACAAGGACTTGATTGGAATTTCAAGATGGTTGGGCATGAGGTCAAGAGACAAACTTCAGAAAGGCCGACTCAAGTTGGGTGAAACTTCCCTTGGACAAGAGAACGAAATATGATCAGAATCAGGCAACATGACATTGACATAATTTCACGATTTAGGAGGCAACGCAAACTCTCCATGTGTTTGTAAGAGAAACAAAATGGGGAAGGACACAACTCTATGTAGCAAGAACAACTTCACAAGGTCATATTAGATCGAAATATTGATGAAAAAATGGAAGGATGTGCTTTTCTCAAGGGCGACTCATTTTGCTGCCAAAAAATAATATATATTTCTCGTCCCCTATTTTTTGGGTTTTTTTTATTTTTTTTGTCTTTTTAATTTTTTTAAAGATCTTGAATAAGAATAAAATAATGCTACATTACAAAGGATGAATGAGTGTTTCAATAAAGAATACTAGTTCCAGGTGCAAGGAACACACTAATTCTCAGAGCAAGGAGACATGTGCAGGAAAAGGACACTTAGGGAAAATTCCTCCTTGGGTCAAGGTGTCAGGTCCCAAAGGAAAAGTGTTACAAGGCTTGCATATAAGGCATGCTTCAAAGGTTCAGTTGGAGTTGGCATTAAGCCAAAGACATAGAGATGCAAATGCAATTAGCACGACACAATGAAACCCCCTTCAATGTAATTTTAACGATCCGAGAGAAGGTAAGATCGGTAGTTTTTTCACGTTTAGAGAGTCTGAAAAAATGTAAAAGAAGACTCCATTGGGTACCTTTTTCGAAAATGGTCTAGTCAGTTCAAAAAAGGGGTAAACTAGAACCAAAAATATGTCTATTCAAAACCATTTTAAAAAGTGTGACAAAGACAAGATCACTCGACAATCTTTTAAATTTTAAGGAGTCTGAAAAGAGCTTAACTATGGACTCACTGGATTTTTCTAGATTTAGTCTCCTTAGCCCGAAAAGTATAAATTTTACTGAGGAGAACTCTCTCAATGAGATGAATCTCCTGAGTTATACCTTTTTCCTCCATAATTCACAGGCTGGAAAAAGGGGTAAACTCATGCTAGTAGATCTTCTTCTCGACCAATTTAACGAGTGTGAGGAACAAGGTCTCTTGATGATCTTTTCAATTTTAGGGAGTCTGAAAAGAGCTTAACTATGGACTCAGGCCCCAAAAATGGTTAAACTTATACTTGAGAATACTCTTCTAGTGAACCAAAGTTCATAGAGTATACCTTTTGTTTGTAGAATTGACCATCTGGACCGAAAAAGGGGTAAACTATTTTCAAACATATGTGCCTTCAAATTTGAGTTTGGTGAGCCTGAAGGAAAAAAAGATCACTTGAAAATATTTTCATGTTTAGAGAGTCTAAAAAGGGATTAAAGAAGACTCCAAGAGGTTACTTTTCTCGGTTAATCCAGACAATATTGAAAATCATAAATGTAGTCTCGTCAAATGTTGCTTTAAGATTTCAAAGCGAGCTTGAAAGACAACAAAGTGTGCTCATTTTTGGGAGTCTTGAGGGTGAAACAAAGAGTAATGGTGAATCATATGAATGAGGCTCAATATCGTAATCATGACAAGACTAAAAGGGACTCCCAAGCCTAAAGTCATTAGAGACATCATGGACGCCAAAATGTAAAAAGGATCTATCTGGGGAATCCATGTAAAGGTAGGCTCTACCACCTAATCATGACACTTCTAAAACAACAATGATAGTTCCATGTCGCACTTTTGTGGGATTGATCCTATTTCAAAGAGGAAAATACAACAAGATGAAGAAATTGGAGTTGGAATCCTAACTTACATGCAAAAAGTTGGAAAAAATGACTTTTACCAAAAGACCTTTAAAAGTGACCCATATCCTAAAAAAAGTTACCAAACCAAAAGGAAAAGTGCATCGTAACATCCAATAAGAAAATTGAGAACCAAATTAAATGATTTCCAAGAAGAAAAAATGAAAAAAGGGTTCAAAAAAGTGGCAAAAAGGACCAAAAAAATCTATAAATAAAAGCTGAAAACTCATTTTCACCATTGCAATCTGAAAATTAACCAAAAGGTAAAAAATACCCTTTTGATAAATAATTTGATTCTGGGAGCTTCAGAGGACAAAACAAACTTCTACTCAGACCAAGTAAGTACAAACTCATCCCTCCTTCATTTCCATTCTTCATTTGTGCATTTTGTTTTGTTTTTTGGGGGGCGTGATCTGCTAAAAAAGGGAGGACCTATGTGTACGTAGGTTGTCCAAGGACATCCCTCGTATGTCTGCAAGAAGAAAATAGTTTTCCCGCAGACATACATGACAGTGTCCAAAACAACCGGCGTACACTCTCAAAAGCATGGAAAAGTAAAAAGTACAAGAGCTAAGTCCCCTTTGAATTGTCATGGAACATGAGGAAATTGATATCTTGGTTGATGAGGACCCTGCTACAATTTCCACATTGAAACAATGTGGGTTGTGGAAGTTCTTCCAGTGTCCATTTATGAGGGCACAACCCAGGTTACTGAACACCCTAGTCGATCACTGGCACCTAGATGCATAGGCGTTTATGATAGAGGGGAATTCATTGAATCCAATGACTGAGGATATATTCTTGTTGACTAGCCTCTCGAGGAGAGGGGAACGAGTCAATCTACACACATTTTCCCTTAGGCCCTTAAAAATTGTAGATTACATCAGGATGCATTTCAAGGACAACAATGAGAAAGTAGGTTCTCAAGTGTAGATCAACAAGATCACCAAATTGTCAGTAAAGGAGATCATATTTCTCATTGGGAGGATCACTGGATCCATTTCCCTACACTAGGCCTCCTGGGTGCACATGTATTGTGTAATGCAGTGCCTAGATGCATGCATTTTCAACTGGAGTATGACCATGATAACTTGAATGAAGAGGCAGTTGACAGAGTGGCATGAGTGTAGCAACAATAACTTCAGGTTCAACGCCATTATATGCTCATTCTTCTTCGATAGGGTGCCCATTATGATTCTGAGAGAGCTAGTATGGGGGCATGTGGCCTCCTTCCCAATGGTATGTATATGGGAAACGTTGCTTCCAAAATAGGGGGGAGGAAGGACCATAGAGGCCTTCGATGACAAATTTTTAGAATGGTGAGCATGATAGATCCCAGTGATAAAGGACTACCCGTATGCTAGAATCAACTTCTTTAGAGATCCGGACATGCCCATACCTCCTAGAGAGGAGCGAGGAGAGATAGGTATGTGTTTTTAAAGTTATTTAATTTCTATTTTCTTTTATATATATCATTTTTATATGAATCCGAGTATTGACATCTATGTATCTATTATGTATAGATGTGGGACCAGTGTGCCCAATATAATTTGCAAGGACATGATGACATCGTCGACTAGAGGGAGTACCAACAGCAGCCGGGGGACCAACAATCGTAGGGGGCCCTCCAACCAGAGAGGCTGAGAGAGTTTTGAGATGGGTGGAGTGGAACCTCACCCTGCTCACTTGCATAATTCCCATGGTCATGATTGAGGATCTCCTGCCATCTATGCAGCCTCATGTAGTTGGGGTGCCACGGACATGGGTCCCACGTTTTTGTCATTTGTCTAACGTCTTCATTCACTACAGCAAGGCCAACAGGTCCCAAGCTTATATAGGATGGACTCATTATATGTCGAGGGAACTCTTTGTATATTTTTTAGGGCATAAGCTCCGTAATGTATACCAGATATTATTTTTTAGGCATTCGCACCCACCTATGTACTATGATACTTTTTGACACACACACACACACACACACACACACACATCTATATATATATATATATATATATATATATACATATTTTATTTTCTTATGGATCACATTTCTTTACAAATGTATGTACATGTGTATGTGTCTGTTTCTTTTTATGTGTGTGCAACTTGCCAATCTAATACTTGATTAGGTAGGGTATCTATCATTTGATTTAATCTCCTAGGAATATGGATATAGGTAATGTAATCAAAGTAATGTTCTAAGAGGCATACATTAAGGAAGCATTGGTGTAAAGTAGGATCATAAATGCAGTAAATTCTATTTAACTTGGACATAACCAACTGAGCATCTAAGTAGACCTAGAGGTGAGACCTGCCATGCAAAAAGAAATCACAAAGAAACTCTATCACTACACTGTACTCAGAGACATTGTGTGTGGCATCACCTAGACAGATTCCCCCAGAAGATAGCAACTAGACTTGAGGTGTGAAAATAACCCAAGTTGCGGAAGCAAGCCTCCGAGAGTCTCAGCTAGCCCCATCTGCAAACCCAAAGAACACCTCTAATTCACTTGACATATTCCATAGTTTAAAATATGACATAAATAACAACACATCCATAAAACAAAAAGACAAAAATTGTATAAGAACTATAGATATGTACAAGAAGTCACCTAGGCGACCAACCTAAGAGTAATACTTCTTGAGGTATAGCCCATTTATAGGCTCTGCCAAATAATTTCCCTCAAATTCAACCAGAAGATAAGAACCCTTATTTAAGACCTCTTTCATGATGAAAGGTATGAACCACATGGGTTTAAACTTTCCTGGCCCCAAGGGATCCTTGTCTTGTTCATAGACTAGGACGAGATCACCTTCGGAGAAAATATGAGGATGAATGAACCAATCATATTGGCACTTGAATCATTTCTTGTGAACCTCGTTGGCCAAGGATGCATCACAACGCTTCTCATTGAGATTCTCACTATATAATACACATTCCTCAAGCAGTGAAGTGTCTAGAAATAACTCTACTTCAAACTTTAAAGACGAGATCTGGCACTCAATAGGAAAGATTGCTTCCATCCCGTAAACAAGTTGAAAAGGTCAAAAATCGATGGTAGTAATTGTAGATGTTTGGTAGGCCCATAATGATGAGTACAACACCAAATGACAATTTGACTTGGCATAATTGATTGTTCACTGAAGAATAGTCTTGAGGGACTTATTCACAGCTTCCACCTGACCATTTTCTTGTGGGTAGTAGGGTTATGAATGTTATTTCCTCAACCCAAGATTTGATGTTAACTCAAACATAATTCTCTTCTGTAAGTGACTTCCATGGTCAGTGACAATCTCCTTAGGGGTGCCAAACCTTGCTACTATCTGGCTAAAATTGAAGAGATTTGTTGTTTCTCCATCATTTTTAAATGTTGGCATAGCCTCAACCCACTTTGTGAATTAGTCTATCGCTACGATGTTATAATGATGCCCCCTGGCTGAAGCCAGGTGGCATGTAGTAAAATCAATTCCCCACTTGGTGAAGGGACCAACAACGATGACGGGAAACATGGGAGTAGGATGTGCCCTAATATTTCGAGAGAAGATATGACACGGGTGGCACTTCTTGACCGACTCAATGGAATCGTTGATTAACGTAGGCCAAAAGTAACTGACTCGTAGAATATTTTGGGTTGTTTCCAACCCAAACAAATGAACACCACATGCTCGAGTGTGGCAGTTGTTAAGAATGAGTTTTTCTTCCTCATGTATAAGGCATCGACGAAGAATGAAATCTACACCTCGATGATAGGAAGTGTCATCGAGTATGAGATAGTTTCATGCCTGATGGCGAATTCGTCGACGCTTGTCATGAGAATCTGAAGAAGTGAACTTCAAAGTTTGGAGACAGACTAGTATATCTACATACTAGGGGTCTGAAGATGCGACTAAAAAAATATCTCCTTTAATAAGCGATTCTTCAGGCATAAAATCACTTGATTCGACCTAAAGTTCAAAAATAAATTCCGCAAAGACCAACAACTTTTTGGATTTCGCGAAAACAATACCCAAGTGAAATTCCTGGAGGATTACAATCCATCTACTGATCCTTTTCCAATGACCCTTCATGTCAACACATATTGAAATGGAATAACAATGACAATGATAGTGGTCTTGCGAAGTAGGATATAATGGCGGGTTCATTGGATAGCATGCACTGCTTTCAATGTGATTTTCTCGACATGGGAATAGTTGAGTTCGGCCCAACCAGGCCTCAACTCAGGTAATAAGTCACATGATCCTCAAGCAGATCATCCTATTGAACCAATACCATGTCGATGGTTGACTCTGTGAAGACCAAGTACAATAAGAAATATTTATTATAATTTGGAGTCCATAGCAGAGGGACAAAGGTAAGGGCATGTTTCAACGCTTCGAAAGAGCGATGAGCGGATTCATACCAATAGAAAGGGACTCCCTTTTTTAGTAAACGCATGAACCCTTTAGTGATCTTGACATATTTTGTGATAAAATTTCATAGAAATATTTCTTTCCCTTGTAAGCTCTGAAAATAGGGTACTGTGCACGGGGGAGGCAATTGAACTATCGCCTCAACCTTAAGAGGATGGACCATGATCTCTATTGTTGAAACTATGAAACCTAAGAGACAACCTGACATCACGCATGAACTGCACTTGTTATGATTCAAGAGAATATGATAGTAGCGACATCATTCGAAGATTAGTCAGAGGTGTGTGGGATGATCAGATCTCTTGCGAGAACATGATGCTAGATCATCAAGATAAATGTATAAGGTCGTGGAAAGAAAAAGATGTGGCCGGTTGAAAATTGGCTCCAACATCATTCAGGCCAAAAGGCATCTTATGATAATAAAATGTGCCCCATAGATAGATACAAGCTATTTTATGTTGATCTTCAGGTTTGATCTGAATCTGGTTATATCCTAAAAAACCATCCATGAATGAAAATACCTCACATCCTATGCATTCATCATCAATCTGATCAATGAATGGGGTGGGGAAATTATTCTTTTGACAAGCCTTGTTCAAGTCACGTAAGTCCATGCACACACGAATCATACCCTATTTTTTGTTAACCTGAACGTGATTTGTCACCCATTGCGTCAACTGTACGCAGTATATAAAACTGACTTTAAGCAATTTTTATACTTCAGCCTTAATAGCTATCACTTTTTGAGGATTCACCGGACAAAGATTATATCGAACTGACTTGGTGTCAGGATAATTTGTTATCTCATGTTTGACGATTCTTGGATCAATTCCTGGTATATCCTTGTAAGGCCAGGAAAAAATGTTGCGAAATTCCCTAAATAAGTCTGTATAGATTCAAATCTCCTCGAGGGAGAAGTTTGCTCCGATGAAAATATTCTCCATGATGCCAGGGGTTTTGGAGATATCGATACATATTATTTCAGAAATACTTGCCATATTACCCTTGGCATAAACTACGTGTGTAGCCAGAGGATTAATAGGACAAGACCTATATCCAGTCATAGTTAACACAAATTCACCTGCCTCTATTCTTCTTAACGTTTTGAGGAAATAAGATCTGTGATGGAGATCATCCTAGGGTCTATCTGGACTAGTCAATGCCTCAATAATCACGTCATCTGAGGGAAAGACCAGGTGTAAAGAATCAATATTGTCAAGGGAATATTGAGCCCAAATAGGATCGTGAACTGGATCTAACTCTTGTGCGAGAGTCGGATCGGGGTCAGTTGAACCTTGTTGGACAATGTTGTACACAAATTATATCAAGGACAAGGGCATAGCCATGCTATAATTCCTTGTCCCTTCCATTGTAGCTGATGGGGAAGGAAGACTCCATGGATCATGAAATTAAGTCATTCGAAACGATGAAACTTGAAAGTGTCATCCCTAGGATGGTCGGGGGCAACTGATATAAGTTTGAAATCGCCAGAAGGAGGCGGGTAAACAAAATTACCCATCAATAGTGGGCACAAACCAACCCCTACGTTGACGATTCCGAGTTGATTCTTATCAATCATCGGGACCATGGATGCCCCCGATGAAGGGTCAGGACGGGGGAAATACAATTGGTCAATAGTTACGATTCAACCTTCGTGTGGAAACAACAAGACCCAAAAAATTGTGGCAACCACTACATGCATTACATAGGTCCAAATCCTTCCTAACAAAGTGTTGTAGTTGAGATATGCATCGACCACTTCAACTTCAACGCACATAGTCTTCCCTCCTAACTCCACGGGGAAATAAGGAATTATTCCATGTGGTTTGAATGAATGATTGTCGGAAGAAATAAGCAGAGTAGGAAACAGAGACAAAACAGGTTGGCTAATGGCCTTCCAACAAGAAAAATCCATCACACAAGTCTAGGCACCATCATCAACCACTGGACGAAAGATATTATGAGTAAAATATTTTGTGGTGTAAGCCACTACTATCTGAAATGAAATGTGGTAAGTAAGATGAGGTTTCAAGTCGGTCGTATCGAGAATGATCATTCCCCAATTACAAGTCTTTGTATATCCCAAGGTAGATAACATAGCCTTTTTCTGCGAAGGGTAGCTCAGGAGGATCTCCAGAGAAAACATTGCGCAAGGGGTTTGTGACAAATCCTCCACAACAGAGTATTTCTAGGCAGCCCTCGCATTCATATTATGAGAATATTTCTTGAACACCCCTTTCGAGATGCGTTTCATTGTTTCACCCATCGTCTTCTCAATCTGGAGAGGAATAGGTGGGTTTGCGGCTTCTTTACCATTTTCGACAGATTTAGGCATTTCATAATCATGTGTCATTGTCTCTATAAAACAACCACCTTTCATCATGTAAACATTCATGGCCGAGGTATTACCAGTAGACATGGGGGTTCCCTGACTGGCCCCCTCTATGCTCGAAGAGGCTTGAGTCACATTTTTCCCATGTGGAAATGGGTTCTTCAACACATCAGGATTTTATTGGGCCAATAACTTATGGGCCTCTGCAAGTCAAGGGCATAAGTGATTCAGATGGTCCTCCATGCAAAGGTTACATAGATACTTCGACTTTCTCTTCTCTGTGTTGCCCCCGCCAACATTTTTATTAGGCTTCTTATCCCCCTTACCCTTCTTTCTTAATTGTTTTTATTTCCTTCATGTTGTTGGCTAGCCATATAGTTCATCAACTACACATTATGTACGTCCAATTTTTTGGTAGGGGGAATAGCCAAACCAATGGTCTGGTTGGTCACTATCTACTATATCGACAATTTTTGCAATTTATTAGACAAAATATCAATGAAATTTCCTTGTGCTGAACCAACTATACCATCGGCATGTGGTCCATAATTTTGTCTGGAATTGTCGATGATGGAACGTGGTGCATCTGGAAAAATGTCATAGAGTAATCCAGACTGAGAGTAAATTGGTTCAAGCTATTGGGATCTCATTATCGCCTCCTCCTATAAAAACAATCCCGAAGTGGAAACATCCTTGGATAAAACTGGCACCAAAGACTTCAGGAACCACTCCAACAAGAAAGTCAGTTGGACCCGTACCTTAATCAAACTCTTCTAATGCCTCCATTCTCAAATGTGATCGAAGATATGATCGACCTTAGTCTACTCAAAGCTAGCCAACAATTCGTTGTTGGCATCGTATCTCGTAGGTAGTTGGAATGGTTTAGGAATGCCATCTCCAATTTGCTAAAGTAAGAATATCTTGAGTGTTTGAGCTCGATGTACCATTTCGTAGCACCCCCAATAAGAGTGTGTTAAAACAGGTGCAACTGTACGGAGTCTTCTCGCAATTAGTTTGATGAGCACCACAAGTGGAAATTTGTCATGTGATCACCTAGATCTTCACCAGGTTTTCCTTCAAATTTCATAATATCTGAGGGAAACTTATTTGGCATGGGGAGCCAATGCGGATCATGAAAAAATCAGGTTGTTAAGAAACCTTGACAAGTCTGGAAAATGTAACGTTGTTAGAAATGGTAGTTTGGGTTGGGTAATATGTACAGGAAAAAGGGGGCCAGGAGTTTGACTAGCACGAGGTTGCCGGGAAAAGTTGGGTTGTTGGCCAAGGTTCTGGTAGACACCATCACCTTGACCAGTGTATGGAAACTTTGTTTTCTAGGATATCATCAGCTGACTCCCATAATTGGATAACGAGGGTTGGGCGGGGATATCTCTCTCGTTGTGTTCCAAATATTCTGGAAGGGGCTTCCCCCAGCTAATCCGACGGGCATAGGTATTGAGATTTCCCCGAGTTTCCATTGACCATGGAAGGGGTTGTCCCTGACCGGCATCCCCTGCGAGGGATGTAATCCCTACCAAGGATTCCAAAGTCCTTGGTAGGAGAAAACTCCTATACTTTCCCCTATGTAGGAATAGTACCCTGCAAAGGATTTTGTTGTCCCTTGGCCGAGATGACAACTAACAATTTTTTTTAATTATCAAATGCACCGTACAAAGAGAATGACATGGATCCTACAGATGTAGTGTAAGAATAAGGTCCTAAAATCCTTGATCAAAACAAGTTGTAGTTAGCACTCAACCCGATGGGTTTCCCCCGGGCCGAGACGACAACTAACGAAAAACTGTTATTACCAAATTCATCGTACAAAGAGAATCAAATGGATCCCACCAATGTAGTGTAATAATAAGTTCCTAAAATGTCTGATCCAAACAAGTTGTAGTTAGCACTTGACTCGATAGGTTGTTGGAAATCACCGTCGAGCGAGGGGGACAAAGGAGGTATATGACCCCCACTGTAAGGGATAACATTGAAGGGGACTGAAGTGACCCTAGCATACCCTTGCATGGGAGAATTTGAGCTCCCTGCCCCCAGACCCATGGTTTGTAGGGTGAAGTAGGTAAGGACAGAGTTTGAATTAAAGTCGAGAATCTGATATGGAAATGGAGGGCCCTTCAGACTCTGTGTGAAGGGAGCAATGGTCAAAGCTTATGATGGAATCAGATCACTTCCCGAAGTAGAGGGGGTCAATACCACTATGGTCTGGACTAACGAAGGTGGGTTAGGAGGTAACATACCCCCTGTAGTAGTAGTTGAAATGGTAGTATGAGGACTCCCAAATGAATTAGGAACATTTTATTCCATAGCTTCTTGTAATACTATTTGATGCTCGTAAGGTGTTACCCTCAGAGAGACAAATTATACCAAGATTGGCACCAACAAGTTAGTGATCAGAGGGTTGGTTGGCCCAAGAGATTCTGCTCCAAGTTCAGAAACAGTAGGATCCTCAGGAGTTGAATAATCTCCTCTCGGAGTAGGCTCGGGAATAGTTTCCTGTGGAATGGTCACTTCGTATGACCTTTTCTAGTCAAGTATTCACCGTAATGGTGGCGGTTGTAGGGGATGAATAAATTAAACAACCATTTATTTTACAACATAGCAGTAAAATTCAAGAATTTCTATAATTTAGCACATTCGCATACAAATTTATCAATAATAATAAATTTTTAGAAGAGATTAAAAACAATTGCATAATTTTTGAATACCTAAACCTGATGCTAATAACCCTCCATTTGTCCTTTACCTTCTTGATCGTTGTTGTACTATAAAACGCTACCCAAAACCTAGTTCCTCCCTGCCAACTAGGTAACTTCCTAGCTCCAGGATATCATATGGATATCCTGGCCCCCATGCCCAAAACCTCCAGCAACCCCGGTGCCTGACTGATACAATCCCACTCCCAAAACTCCACACCTCTCTGCAAATCCAGACCCCCAAAATCAATCTCTCATCCCCGCGTAGAATGACCTCCGATCAACCTCCTTCCCCTCCATATTCCTCCTTCACCAACTCCCCCCTCCTTTACTCCCTACCTAACCCATTTATTACCTTCTTATCCTTTCCCGTTAATGCCCCTTATCCCCTTTATTTAATATCTTATCCCTTGTAGTTAATATGTTATCCCTTTTTGGGTATGTAACTTAATTTAATACTATAATTTATTATCTTCCTTTTATTTATTTACCTTATTAATCAATGAGTTAATTAATACTTAAATTAATCATTGACAATCATGAATAACTAATTAATAATAATTAATTAGTTAATGTTATTTTAAGAAATAATTATGGTTTAGCTAATCTTTTAGGANAGTTATATTATTAAATTAATTATAATTAATAATCATATACACCTATTTAAGTAGGGTCGTTACATACACCCACCCTTTAGGAAACTTCGTCCCAAAGTTAAGGTATCTTATGGTACAAGGAAAAGAAACACGGTTCACACATTCATAACAATTAACCGACATTATCAGTAAGTAAGTCAAGAAAACTCATACATACTAGTATATATGTACAAGAAATGCATGTGTAGCTAGTACATGCAAATCTTGTGCATGTACTAATAATCAAAAT
This sequence comes from Picea engelmannii, assembly GCA_009831015.1. NCBI lineage: Eukaryota > Viridiplantae > Streptophyta > Pinopsida > Pinales > Pinaceae > Picea > Picea engelmannii. The sequence continues at coordinate 582,264 of ML790717.1, forward strand.
TGTCATCCTTTAGTAATTTATGCATGCATCCAATCTAGTCAACAAGACTAGTCTTTTATAAAAGACAACAAACCAATCAATTGTTTGAGAAATCCTTTAATTACTATTATCGGGTTTGACAATGTTATTTTAAACAACTGTGGTTTAGTTACATAATAATGAGTATTCATATATACTCATTTTTTTTTTTTTGAAGGAAAAACATTAACTTCCACCACAAGACAGATCTCCATACTTTCTCAACTGTTACTACTCATCCTTTCTCCCTAACCTCCTTCCATCTCCATTCCTATCCATCCTCTACTAGACTATCTTGGAGCGTCAACTATATTGACCTAACTCCAAATAGAACCCGTAAGTGGAAGTGTCGCTATCTCGACCAAACTTCCCTAGCAGGCATCTGATAGTCATCATCACACATCTTGGGGAGCGTGAACTAATACTGTCCTCCCATGACTTCAGGTTTCAGAGGATACACGGTGGGAAATGCCTCCACTCCTCCTAATCATAACTAGGGTCCATACCCTACAATGGAGGATACACGGTGGGAAATTCCTCCACCCCTCCCAACAGGACTAGGGTCCACACCCTACAATGGAATATACAGTGGCACCATGTTGCTGAAGCTTTTGTCATCATTTATTTGGTTTTGGGCATTGTCGTCACCTGAAATCATGCACTGATCCACATATCATAGCAATGTATCCAAACCAATATAAATTTCATATACAATATTCATACCATAAGGTTTCTCGGTTAGTGGTCCTGATATCCACTTTCATCATCATTATCCCTTGGTTATTTCATAGCCCATAACCTGCAGATTAGTCTGTAACACAAACTCATACATTTCTATGCATTATCATCATGTAATTGCATACTATCATCATTTCAATTTGGTATCCCTGTACCGATAAATTAACATCAAAGTTTTCCAATTAGAAATAGATTTCATAATATTCCATAATTCAATTTTGACACCCATTCACAAGATTATCATTTACCCAAAATAGATTGCATCATATACAACATCACTCTAATAGCATTTAAACATTCATTTAATTCACATTCTCACAATATGTCGCATCATATACATCATCATCAATAACATTTAAACATTTGTAAATTTTACATTCACATAATAGATCGCATTACATACATCATCATCAATAACATTTAATCATTCATAAAAGTTCATACATTTAAAATTTAAGTGTATCACTTAATAGTTTCATTGTGACTAGAAAATAAAGTATAAATGCCTCAGGTAATCCTAGCTGTCTAAGTCAAAAGGTGGTGTTACATACACCCCACCTTTGAGAAACATGTTCTCGAGGTGTTCAAAATAGTGAGGGATAGTCTCACCGTAATGTCTCAGCATCTTCCCAAGTAGCAGATCCTGGACTATACTTGTCCCACTGGACCTTAACTTGGTCTACCAAACGATTCCTGAGCTGTCAGACTCTACGGTCCAATATGCGTAACGGTTCTACCGTGAGGGTTCCCACGTCTGATACCTGCAATTCCTTCCAATTTAGTTTATGTGATTCATCAACAACATAATGACATAAAACAAATACATGAAATACATTATGAGTTTTATGCAAGTGGGGTGGAAGTACGAGATGATAGACAATGGGTCCAATTTTCTCTTGGATCCTGAATGGTCCTATAAACCGAGGTGACAACTTTGTCCCCTTCTCGGACTGCATGTTACTCTTATTAGGCCTAATACAAATGAAAACCTGGTCTCCCACTTCATAACTTTGGTCGGTCCTGTGTGCATCTACATAGCTTTTCTGCCTATCCTGTGCTTCCTTTAGTCTCTGTCTAATCTGAATCACTTGTTCCTCCATTTCTTGAATCAATTCTGGCCCAACTGTTACTTGGTCTTCTATTCTATCCCAACTCAATGGCGTTCTACATGGCCTCCCATACAAAGCTTTGTAGGGTGGCATTCCGATAGAGTTATGGTAACTGTTATTGTAGGAAAACTTTACCAAAGGTAGGTACTTCTCCCATTGGGTTTGATTATCCATTACATACATCCTAATCATGTCTTCCATGACTTGATTTACTCTCTAAGTTTTCCCATCTGTTTCAGGATGATAAGCTGTGCTTAAGTTCAACTGAGTCCCCATTGCTGACTGTAAACTTGTCTAAAACCTAGAAGTGAATCTAGAGTCCCTATTTGAAATGATCTTCTTAGGTATCCTGTGCAAATAGATAACCTCGCTTACAAATGCACGTTCCACATCAGTGACATCATAAGTGTCTCTAACCGAAATGAAATGATCACTCTTGGTTAACTTATCCACTATCACAAGAATGGAATTTTGTTTATGGGATGTGAGCGGCAACCCCACAACAAAATACATAGAGATGACTTCCCATTTGGACATAGGAACATCATGTGGCTGTAGGAGGCCTGCCGGGTGATGGTGGTTGGCTTTCACTTGTTGACACTCTAGGCATTTGGCGACGAAATGGACTACATCGCGCTTCATGCCTACCCAAAAGAAGAGTTTCCTCATATCTGCGTACATCTTCTTCACACCCAGATGCACACAATAAAGTGATCTATGGGATTCCTTCAGTATGATGCTTCGAATGTCCCCATTCTTAGGGATGTACATCCTTCCTCGATATCTTAATAGTCCGTCTATTTCCAGACTATATCCTTCATACATTGGAACTAACTGCCTCTCACTCTGGAGGTTTGAAGTAACCTTTAAATACCAACTGTCTCTTGGGAGTTGTGTCAACACATGTTCCCTCAGATTGACCTTTAAGGTTACCAAGGAAAAGATACATGGTCTCCTACTCAAGGCATCTATGACCAAATTTTCCTTTTCCTTTATGTACGAAATACAAAAATCGTACTCACTCATAAACTCACTCAATCGCCTTTGCCTGGCATTTAGATCTCTTTGAGTGAAGAGATGTTTTAAACTTTGATGGTCCATTTTGAGCTTAAAGTTTTGCCCCACAAGATAGTGCCTCCAAAGTTTCAGAGCTAGCATTATAGCTGCTAACTCTAAATCATGAGTCACATATAACCCTTCGTGCTTCTTCATCTTCCTTGAATCATAGGCTATCACTCCTCCATCCTGCATTAGCACATCCCCCAACCCTTGCTTCGAGGCATCTATGTAGACTGTGAAGTCCTTTTCCATATCCGACACTCGTAGAATTGGCACACTAGTTAGTAACCTCTTAAGCTCAATGAATGCACTATCATATTCTTTTGTCCATTCATACCTAACCCCCTTGCGTTGCAAAGTGGTGATGGGTTTCACTATTTTTGAGAATCCTTCCACAAATCTCTGGTAATAACCAACAAGCCCCATGAAGCTTCTCACCTCATGGGCATTTTTTAGCACTGGCCATTCCATAATGGCCTTTACCTTTTCTGGGTCCACAGAGATTCCTTCGCCAGAAATGATATGACCTAAATAGTGGATCTCTCTCTGGAAGAAGGAACACTTCGACAGCTTCCCATACAATTTGTTCTCTCTAAGGAAATACAACACTATTTGCAAGTGTTCCTCATGTTCTCTTTCATTCTTGGAATAGATGAGGATGTCATCTAAAAAGACTTGTACAAAATGGTCTAAGTACTTCTGAAATACGTCGTTCATGAGGCTCATGAATATTGTTGGAGCATTGGTCAATCCGAAAGGTACTACAACAAACTCGTAATGTCCAAACTGAGTTTGAAAGGCATTTTTTAGGATATCACCTTCCTTAATCCTTAACTGATGATAACCTGATCGCAAATCAATCTTTGAGAATATCGTTGCTCCTTTCATTTGATCGAAGAGGTCATCTATTCACGACATTGGGTACCTATTCCTCGTTGTATCTAGGTTCAAGTCCCTGTAATCTATACACAGTCGTAAGGATCCATCCTTCTTCTTTACAAAAATTACTGGTGCGCCCCAAGGTGAGACACTAGGCCTTATTATCCCTAAGTCCAGTAACTCTTTCAACTGCATTTGCAATTCACAAAGTTCCGGCACTGTCATCCGATATGGAGTCTTGGAGATTGGTTCTGCACTAGGTTTTAGATCAATGGTAAAATCAAGCTCTCTCTCAGGAGGTAACCTTGGTAACTCGTTCGGAAAAACATCCTGAAATTCTGACAATACCGAGTACTGATCCAGTGAGGGTCCCTTCCTTTCATTCACTGCTTCCACTAAATAAATTCGACACCCTTGTCTCAAGCATCACTTAACCTTCATAGTTGATATAAAGCATAACGACACTTTTCTCTGTACACCCTGGATCTCTACTAGTCTTCCTTCATCATCGACACAAAGCACCCTCTTGGAGAAACAGTCTACCAAAGCTCGATGAGTTGCTAACAAATCCATTCCAATGATTAGGTCATATTCCCCAAGAGCAATGATGTATACCTTCAACCTAGTAGTACACACTCCTAGGTCTACTATACAATTATCGACACTAGGTCCTACTGCTTTTTTTTCCCCCGAAGCCATCTCGACTTGTTTAAAGTCATCGTGCTCGTAGGCTGCCAACCCACTCTTTTCTAATGCAGATGGTGAAATGAAACTATCTGTCTCACCAGAGTCAAACAAAATCTTAACATTGATATAATTTAGCATACTTGATGACTCCACCACCATGGATTGATGTTTAGCCTGGCGGTTATTAACCGCTGCGTAAATCTGGTGGTTGCTACTTGCTCTCCCCATCGGTGCCTTTCATTCTCTATGTACAAACCCTGATTGTAACTCTGGGCAGTCCGATGGGGAGAGCAAGTAGAAACCACCAGATTTGCGCAGTCGTTAATAACTGCCAGGCCGAACATCAATCCATGGTGGTGGAGTCATCAGGTACGCTAAATCATATCAATGTTAAGATTTTTTTTGATTCTGGTGCGACAGATAGTTTCATTTCACCATCTACATTAGAAAAGAGTGGGTTGGCAGCCTATGAGCATGATGACTTTAAACAAGTCGAGATGGCTTCGGGGGAGAAAAAAGCAGTAGGACCTAGTGTCGATAATTGTATAGTAGACCTGGGAGTGTGTACTAATAGGTTGAAGGTATACGTTACTGCTCTTGGGGCATATGACCTAATCATTGGAATGGATTGGTTAGCAGCTCATCGAGCTTTGGTAGATTGTCTCGCCAAGAGGGCGCTTTGTGTTGATGATGAAGGAAGACCAGTAGAGATCCAGGGTGTATAGAGAAAAGTCTCGTTACGCTTTATATCAACTATGAAGGTTAAGCGATGCTTGAGACAAGGGTGTTGACTTTATGTAGTGGAAGTAGTGAATGAAAGGAGGGGACCCTCATTGGATCAGTACCCAGTATTGTCATAATTTCAGGATGTTTTTCTGAATGAGTTACAAGGGTTACCTCCTAAGAGAGAGCTTGATTTTACCATTGAGCTAAAACCTAGTGCAGAACCAATCTCTAAGACTCCATATCAGATGATAGCACCAGAACTTTGTGAATTGCAAATGAAGTTGAAAGAGTTACTGACTTAGGGCTAAAGGCCTAGTGTCTCACCTTGGGGCGCACCAGTAATTTTTGTAAAGAAGAAGGATGGATTCTTACGACTGTGTATAGAATACAGGGACTTGAACTATGCTACAGTGAAGAATAGGTACCCGGTGCCGTGAATAGATTACCTCTTTGATCAAATGAAAGGAGCAGTGGTATTCTCAAAGATCGATTTGCAATTAGGGTATCATCAGTTAAGGATTAAGGAAGGCGATATCCCAAAAACTGCCTTTCGAACTCGGTTTGGACATTGAGAGTTTGTTGTAGTACCTTTCAGATTGACCAATGTGCCAACAGTATTCATGAGCCTCATGAATGGCGTATTCTGAAAGTACTTAGACCATTTTGTACAAGTCTTTTTAGATGGCATCCTCATCTATTCCAAAAATTAAAGAGAACACGAGGAATGCTTGCGAATAGTGTTGTCCTACCTTAGAAAGAACAAATTGTATGGGAAGTTGTCGAAGTGTTCCTTCTTCCAGAAAGAGATCCACTATTTAGGTCATATCATTTCCGGCAAAGGAATCTCTATGGACCCAGAAAAGGTAAAGGCCATTATGGAATGGCCGGTGCCGAAAAATTCCCATGAGGTGAGGAGCTTCATGTGGCTAGCAGTTTATTACCGAAGATTTGTAGAAGGATTCTCAAAAATAGTGAAACCCATCACCACTTTGCAATGCAAGGGGGTCAGGTATGAATGGACAGAAGAGTGTGATAGAGCATTCATTGAGCTTAAGAGGTTACTAACTAGTGCACCAATTGTACGAGTGTCGGATATGGAAAATGACTTCACGGTTTGCATGGATGCTTCGAAGCAAGGGTTGGGGGCTGTGCTAATGCAGGATGGAGGAGTGATAGCTTATGCATCAAGGAAGTTGAAGAAGCATGAAGAGTTATATGCGACTCATGATTTAGAGTTGGCAGCTGTAATACTAGCTATGAAATTTTGGAGGCACTATCTTGTTGGGTGAAACTTTGAGTTCAAAATAGACCATCAAAGTTTAAAACATCTCTTCACTCAAAGAGATCTGAATGCCAGGCAAAGGCGATGGAGTGAGTTTATGAGCGAGTACAATTTTTGGTATTTCGTACATCAAGGGAAGGGAAAATGTGGTCACGGATGCCTTGAGTAGGAGACCACGTATCTTCTCCTTGGTAACCTTAAAGGTCAATCTGAGGGAACATGTGTTGACACAACTCCCAGGACACAACTGGTATTTAAAGGTTACTTCAAACCTCCAGAGCAGGAGGCAGTTAGATCCAAAGTATGAAGGATATAATTTGGAAACAGACGGATTGTTAAGATATCGAGGAAGGATGTACATCCCTCAGAATGGGGATATTCAAAGCATCATACTGAAGGAAGCCCATAGATCACTTTATTGTGCGCATCCGAGAGTGAAGAAGATGTACGAAGATATGAGGAAGCTCTTCTTCTGGGTGGGCATGAAGCGTGATGTAGTTTGTTTCGTCGCCAAATGCCTAGAGTGTCAACAAGTGAAAGCCGATCACCATCACCCGACAGGCCTCCTACAACCACATGATGTACCTATGTCCAAGTGGGAAGTCATCTCCATGGATTTTGTTGTGGGGTTGCCACTCACATCTTATATACACAATGCCATTCTTGTGATAGTGGATAAGTTAACCAAGAGTGCTCATTTCATTCCAGTTAGAGACACTTACGATGTCACTGATGTAGCACGTGTGTTTATAAGCGAGGTTATCCGTTTGCATGGGATACCTAAGAAGATCATTTCAGATAGGGACTCCATATTCACTTCTAGGTTTTGGACAAGTTTACAGTCAGCGTTGGGGACTCATTTGAACTTAAGCACAACTTATCATCCTAAAAAAGATGGGAAAACTGAGAGAGTAAATCAAGTCATGGAAGACGTTCTTAGGATATATGTAATGGATAATCAGACCCAGTGGGAGAAGTACCTACCTTTATTAGAGTTTGCCTATAATAACAGTTATCATAGTTCCATTGGAATGCCACCCTACGAAGCTTTGTATGGGAGGCCATGCAGAATGCCATTGAGTTGGGATAGACTAGAAGACCGAGTAACGGTTGGGACAGAATTGATTCAAGAAATGGAGGAACAGGTGATTCAGATTAGGCAGAGATTAAAGGAAGCACAGGATAGGCAGAAAATCTATGCAGATGCACACAGGACCGGCCGAAGTTATAAAGTGGGAGACCAGGCTTTCATTCGTATCAGGCCTAATAAGAGTACCATACGATTCAGGAAGGGGACAAAGTTGTCACCTCGGTTTATAGGACCATTCAGGATCCAAGAGAAGATTGGACTTGTTGCCTATCGTCTCGTACTACCACCCCACTTGCATAAAACTCATAATGTATTTCATGTATTTGTTTTACATCATTATGTTGCTGATGAATCACATAAACTAAATTGGAAGGAATTGTAGGTATCGGACGTGGGAACCCTCACGGTAGAACCGTTATGAATATTGGACCATAGAGTCCGATAGCTCAGGAACCGTCTGGTAGACCAAGTTAAGGTCCAGTGGGAGAAGTATAGTCCAAGATCTACTACTTGGAAAGACACCGAGACACTACGGAGAGACTATGCCTCACTATTTTGACCACCTCGAGAACATGTTTCTCGAAGGTGGGGTGTTTGTAACACCACCTTTTGACTTAGACAACCAGGATTACCTGAGGCCTATATACTTTATTTTCTAAGTCACAGTGAAACTATTAAGTAATACACTTAAACTTTAAAATTTATGAACTTTTATGAATGTTTAAATGTTATTTGATGATGATGTATATGATGCGATCTACTACGTGCATGTAAATTTTATGAATGTTTAAATGTTATTGATGATGATGTATATGATGTGACACATTGTGAGAATGAAGAAATTAATGAATGTTTAAATGCTATTAGGATGATGTTGGATATTATGCAATCTATTTTGGGTAAATGATAATCTTGTGAATGGGTGTCGAAATTGAATTATAGAATATTATGAGATCTATTTCTAATTGGAAAAATTTGATGTTAATTTATCGGTATAGGGATACCAAATTGAAATGATGATAGTATGCAATTACATGATGATAATGCATAGAAATGTATGAGTTTTTATTACAGACTAATTTGCAGGTTATGGGCTATGAAATAGCCAAGGGATAATGATGATGAAAGTGGATATCAGGACCACTAACCGAGAAACATTATGGTATGAATATTGTATGTGGAATTTATATTGGTTTGGATGCATTGCTATGATATGTGGACCAGTGCATGATTTCAGGTGATGACACTGCCCAAAACCGAATAAATGATGACAAAACCTCCAGCAACACGGTGCCACTGTATATTCCATTGTAGGGTGTGGACCCTAGTTCTGTTAGGAGGGGTGGAGGCATTTCCCACCGTGTATCCTCCATTGTAGGGTATGGACCCTAGTTATGATTAGAAGGGGTGGAGGCATTTCCCACCGTGTATCCTCCGAAACCTGAAGTCATGGGTGGACGGTGTTAGTTCACGCTCCCCAAGACGTGCGATGATGACTGTCAGATGCCTGCTAGGGAAGTTTGGTCGAGATAGCGACACTTCCACTTACGGGTTCTATTTGGAGTTAGGTCAATATAGTTGACACTCCAAGATAGTCTAGCAGAGGATGGATAGGAATGGAGATCGAAGTAGGTTAGGGAGGAATGATGAGTAGTAATAGTTGAGAAAGTATGGAGATCTGTCTTGGGGTGGAAGTTAGTATTTTTCCTTCAAAAAAAAAGAAATGAGTATATATGAATATTCATTATTACGTAACTAAACCAAAGTTGTTTAAAATAAAATTGTTTAACCAGATAATAGTCATTAAANGGAAGACATGCTTAGGATGTATGTAATGGATAATCAAACCCAGTGGGAGAAGTACCTACCTTTAGTAGAGTTTGCCTACAATAACAGTTATCATAGTTCCATTGGAATGCCACCCTACGAAGCTTTGTACGGGAGGCCATGCAAAATGCCATTGAGTTGGGATAGACTAGAAGACCGATTAACAGTTGGGCCAGAATTGATTCAAGAAATGGAGAAACAGGTGATTCAGATTAGGCAGAGACTAAAGGAAGCACGGGATAGGCAGAAAAGCTATGCAGATGCACATAGGACTGACCGAAGTTATGAAGTGGGAGACCAGGTTTTCATTCATATCAGGCCTAATAAGAGTACCATACGGTTCGGGAAGGGGACAAAGTTGTCACCTCGGTTTACAGGACCATTTAGGATCCAAGAGAAAATTGGACCCGTTGCCTATCTTCTCGTACTACCACCCCACTTGCATAAAACTCATAATGTATTTCATGTATCTGTTTTACGTCATTATGTTGTTGTTGAATCACATAAACTAAATTGGAAGGAATTGCAGGTATCGGACGTGGGAACCCTCACGGTAGAACCGTTACGCATATTGGACCGTAGAGTCTGATAGCTCAAGAACCATCTAGTAGACCAAGTTAAGGTCCAGTGGGACAAGTATAGTCCAGGATCTGCTACTTGGGAAGATGCTGAGACACTACGGCGAGACTATCCCTCACTGTTTTGACCACCTCAAGAACATGTTTCTCAAAGGTGGGGTGTATGTAACACCACCTTTTGACTTAGACAGCCAGGATTACCTGAGGCCTATATACTTTATTTTCTAAGTCACAGTGAAACTATTAAGTGATACACTTAAACTTTAAAAATTTATGTAAATTTTATGAATGTTTAAATGTTATTTGATGATGATTTATGTGATGCGATCTACTATGTGCATGTAAATTTTATGAATGTTTAAATGCCATTAATGATGATGTACATGATGTGACACATTGTGAGAATGAAGAATTTTATGAACATTTAAAAAAAAAAACTATTAGAATGATGTCGGATATGATGCAATCTATTTTGGGTAAATGGTAATCTTGTGAATGGGTGTCAAAATTGAATTATGGGATATTATGAGATCTATTTCTAATTGGAAAACTTTGATGTTAATTTATCGGTACAGGGATACCAAATTGAAATGATGATAGTATGCAATTACATGATGATAATGCATAGAAATGTATGAGTTTGTGTTACAGACTAATCTGCAAGTTATGGGCTATGAAATAGCCAAGGGATAGTGATGATGAAAGTGGATATCAGGACCACTAACCGAGAAACATTATGGTATGAATATTTTATGTGAAATTTATATTGGTTTGGATACATTGCTATGATATGTGGATCGGTGCAGGATTTTAGGTGATGACACTGCCCAAAACTGAATAAACGATGACAAAACCTCCAACAACACGGTGCCACTGTATATTCCATTGTAGGGTGTGGACCCTATTCCTGTTAGGAGGGGTGGAGGCATTTCCCACCGTGTATCCTCCATTGTAGGGTGTGGACCCTAGTTATGATTAGGAGGGGTGGAGGCATTTCCCACCGTGTATCCTCCGAAACCTGAAGTCGTGGGAGGACGGTGTTAGTTCACGCTCCCCAAGACGTGTGATGATGACTATCAGATGCCTGCTAGGGAAGCTTGGTCGAGATAGTGACACTTCCTCTTGCGAGTTCTATTTGGATTTAGGTCAATATAGTTGACGCTTCAAGATAGTCTAGCAGAGGAAGGATAGGAATGGAGATGGAAGTAGGTTAGGGAGGAAGGATGAGAAGTAATAGTTGAGAAAGTATGGAGATCTGTCTTGTGGTGGAAATTAATGTCTTCCCTTAAAAAAAAAAGGAGAGAAATGTATATATATGAATATTCATAATTTTGTAACTAAACCACAGTTGTTTAAAATAACATTGTCGAACCCGATAATAGTAACTAAATGATTTCTAAAACAATTGATTGGTTTGTTTTCTTTTATAAAAGACTAGTCTTGTTGACTGGATTGGATGCATACATAAATTACTAAAGGATGATAGTTTGATTATTAGTACATGCACGAGATTTCATGTACTAGCTACACATGCATTTCTTGTACATATACACTAGTATGTATGAGTTTTCTTGACTTACTTACTAATAATGTCGATTACTTGTTATGAATGTGTGAACCATGTTTCTTTTCCTTGTACCATAAGATACCTTAACTTCGGGACGAAGTTTCCTGAAGGGTGGGTGTATGTAACAACCCTAGTTGAACAAATGTGAAGGATTATTAAGTAAAAATTAATTAGGGGATTAATCGTCTTAATATGATATTAATTAAACAAGATAGGTATAATAAAACTAATTAAATAATTATTGATTAATTAATGGTTGCAATTGACTAATTAATTGATTAATTAAACTACCTATTACATTTAAAAACATGAGTATTAAATTTAATAAATTAATAAATTATATAGTTAAATTGAAAGGTTACGTATCCAACACGGGATAGCATATTAACTACATGAGGATAAAATAATAGAGGGATAAGGGGCATTAACAACAGGTGGATAAGAAGGTAATAAATGGGTTAGGTAGGGAGAAAAGGAGGGGGAGGTCGGTGAAGGAGGTTGACGAGAGGCCATTCTACGGGAGGTTGGGGATGGATTTTGGGAGCTTTGGGATTTCCAGAGAGAGAGGTGAAATTTTGTGAGTGGGATTGTATCATTGCATCAGAGTTGCTGGGGGTTTTGGGCACGGAGGGCCAGGACATCCATATGATATCCTGGAGCTAGGAAGTTACCTAGTTGGCAGGGAGGAACTAGGTTTTGGGCAGTGTTTTATGGTGCAACAGTGGTCAAGAAGGAATTTGGACAATGGATGGCTATTAGCATCAGGTTCAGGTATTTCAAATTATGCATCATTTTAATCTCTTATAAAATTTTATTATAATTGATAAATTTGTAGGCGAATGTGCTAAATTATAGAAATTTCTTGAATTTTACTGTTGTGTTGTAAATTAATGGTTTTTTATTTAATTCGGCCATTACACCCAACTTTAATCTAATCCCTAACATCATTAATTAACTTTAATGTAGATTAACTTTACACTGAATAAAACAATTAATTTAAAATTATTATTACACTAATTTAACCTAAATTAACTTTAATTTAATTTAAACTAACTTGACCTAAATTATGTATATATATATATATATATATATTTTTACACTAAATTATTTTTACACTTAAAATAATAAAAAATAAATAAATGAACACACATAAAAAAAAAAAAAAAAATTAGTAAACAAAAACATAAAAAAAAAAATCAAAACAAATTTTTTTTTTTAAAAAGGAGTGCGGGCACGCATGGATTCCACGTGCCCACCTTACTTCTTCCAGCACCCCCCCGTATCTAATCCTAACCTCTATCGTATTAACCCTAAATTTACTATTCCTCTTTCATTTGTTGGGTCGCCTAGTGGGTTTGCAGGCCAAGGGTGAAGGTGGGGGTGAGGCGCGGCCAGGGTCTGGTTTCTCCCAAAGCTATGTTGGGGTATTTTTCTTCATTTTATTTTGAGATTGTTTTGTGTTGGTCCATATCAGAAGTTAGATTTCATTACAATATTCTCCAACAAAGTCCGGATCCATATGTCTCAGCCAATTGTTTTTTAAATCTTAACTTTACGCGGATATATCTCGTAACAGAACATGTTCATCTCAAGTCATGGATAGAATATTGTAATATAGTTTTGTATTTGTGGAGTATTCTCTGTATCAGTCTCTATACAGTTTTACTCTATAGTAGTTTTGGGTTACCCACTGTAGGCCGCGTACACCTATGTATTTCCTCAAAAAAGGAAATAAAATAGACATATTGATAGGGCAGGGAGAACTAGTATGGCACCAACAGGTGACTAGAATCACTTAAAAGACTCAGTAGACTCAACATAATCTTGAAAGGTACAAAAACCAATCAAACACCCAAAAAATCCCCTAAAACCCTAGAGGCTTCCCCAATATGGTTTCCAATTCTGCTAGTGGGAAAACCCCCCCTTAAGACTACACTAGGGTTCATAATGTAGGTAGATCACAACCGTTTAAAAGTCAACCACTTCTCTAAATACCCCAAACATACCCAAGAATCATACAAGAAAAGAAAAAATGAGAAGGATTCGGTAATTGTACCTCTACTCCACGTCGGGTGATGATCCTCTGGCACTTGAAATCTTCGTTGACTGCAAGCCTCCTCCCAAGGTCAGCCTTCATTCAAATACAGACAAACAAAAATATACAAGTATGAAATTCATATACAAATTAGGGTTAGAAGTTAGAATATCAAAACATAAACCATTACAAACATTTAATACACCATGATTTGGGACAGGAAAAGTAATTCTTTTATTGATAATTCAATGATTATACCTTTTACAACCATGTTCGACTACTGCTCCATGAACCTGGTCTCAGATCCTCTTCACAAATCTCCAAGTTCACCTTTGTATGGCTTCTCCTCTCAACCTTCAGATATATTCTTGGGAAGTGAATGGGTTGTGATGGAGGAAGAAGGGAAAATTGGGGAATTCTGAGACAATTCTCATAAAAGGGTTTCAATTAATTGGGGTAAGGAGGGGATGTGAAACATGTAGAGTTTCATTGTTCTTATGTCTAGATGTGGAATGAGACCCCAACACCTCCTCTTATATGACAAAAGGATGGTTATTTTTTTGGGTGATGGGCTATAGGCGGTGGATTAGTTGGGAAACTATCCAATAGCCCGTAATCTCAACAAATTCCTTGCAACATTTTATTTTTTTCAACTTTTGGAAGTATACACGGGTTGTAGTGGTGCAACAGGCGTATGTACATGGGTCGTATTGGTGCAGGGTGTGTACATCTTCAAAAAATTATTTTTTTAGAATATCAACTTAATGATGTCTTGGCAAAAAATGCAAGTAAGAGGGCCAAATGCCAGCTATGCATGTGTAGAGAAATTCAGGGTTATAATAACATGGATACACCCATGTGTACCTATTAATCTCATATAGGGGCCACAACCTACTAGATGACACTAGAGATACACATCGTAGTGTGTGTCAACATCATCGTCATGGGATACACCCGCATGATGTTCTCACACATGGATACACCCATGTTATGAGTATCATAATTACTATCATCATTATCCATCCATATCACATGGAATGGGAAAGACCTACATGGTCGTGTAGAATGGTGTCGTCACCAGAGCTACATTGACTATCTCATGATCACCCAGATCATATTATGAGCAACAGAATCACATGAATGCAGGTTCTTGACTATACCACTAACATACTAGACTGTCTCACTGGTGTAACAAAAACTCCCATAACAAAACATCTCACCGGAGTATCCTACAACTCAACAAAAATATTACAAATCAACACATTTTTAGGAGTTGTAGGATTCATGCTAAGTTGTAGGATACTCCACTGAGATGGTATGGTATATCAATCCCTACAAATTGGCATGAAACCTACAACTTAGAATGAAGCTTAAAACTTGACACAAGGCCTACAACTCGTCATGAATCCTACAAGTCGGCATGAAGCCTATGACTCAACACAAGGCCTGCAAATCGATACAAAGCCTACAACTGGACATAAATCCTACAACTCAACATGGAGCCTACAAATTGGCACAAGGCCTACAACTCATCATGAAACCTATGACTCGGCACAAAGCCTACAACTCAACATGAAGCCTACAACTCGGCACAAAGCTTACAACTCGGCATGAAGCATACAAGATCCTTCTTTTCGATTTTTTCCATCAACTTCCTCTAATTGAGATAATCCTTGAACCACACTTCCATCTACTACATTCCCCTATGTAGCCTACAAAGTGCAATGAAACCTTGCTTCTTCCTAATCTCTGACTCCATTTGAAGTTTTGACCCCTATGCATTCTTTCAAGTATTTCTTTCTGTGGTAACCTTTCTGTAATATGTAGGTTAACCTGCCCAAAACAAGAACAACAAGATAAAAAGTATTTCAAATATAATAAAATTTTATATAAGAGCATATCAATTTCATGGTAATTCATTATAACATTACCAAGGTGTCCATCTAGAGAACAAAAACAAGAAATATCTCCTAGAGGAGATGTTAGTTCATATTGCAATTAAGTACAATAAGAATTTATATTAATAGTGCATGCTACTAAGTATTCATTTGTTTCTGGCATTAATAAAATCTAAAGGATTGCAATACTTAAGCAATAATAAAAATATCAAACCTGATATGCAAACCCGGAGTCTCGCTATTGTTCATCTTGAGTTGTTTTTCTTCTAAGACAAGTATTCTTCCCAACCTGGAGAGTGTGTTCTTCCTTTAAATGTATTAGATCTAAGATCTTTCTGGCACTACGATTTCTTCTTGGAAAAAGATCCCTTCTCTTTCTAGATATTTAGATCTATAGTAGTTTTTTTTTATGGTTTCTCCTACTCCACATTCATGTGCTTGGAAGCTCCAAAAATTAAACTCTCCATCCTTTGATGCCTTCTCTTTAGTCTGTGGTTCCATAATTTTTCCCTTTTTTCTTTGCAAGGATGATTTCAATCATTGTCTTCCGTTCTCTACCAAGATAACATTCTTCTACTGCACCACTCTTCTTTTATGGAGGAATTCATCATTGTCTTTGACTTTGACCTTGACCAGTGTTTTGACTTTGACCCAAAAATTCAACTTTGACATTTTTTTATGGTTGATGGCACCAAGAGATGCATTGGGTTAGGGTGCACTAGTATATCCAAGAATTATGCCAAACGCTTCACTTAAAGTTTCTTAACAGTTAGGTTATAGTTTGTTGCTGCTATAAGATCAGAAACTGTAGCTGCAACTACAATTGTGCTACAACGAGATTGATAGAGAGATGTGGATCTACCTTCCAGTGGTTATACTATTCCGAAGGTGGTGTGGGCTCATAACCTATTATAAAATTGTGCTTTTTTACCATAGTCAATGCTACACCATTGTCACCCAACCATAGGCACAAAGCCACCCCCGAGCACCTTAACATTTTCTAGATAGAATGATTTTGGGAAGCCACACTAGAACCAACAAATAAATGAGGAGAGTGTACCTTCTCCAAGGTACTACATAAGTAAGATTACCAAAAAGGTTGAACAAGAGTTTCTTGCACCACTACAACTGCTACTGATCCTCTTCCATACTTGTGCACTACTTCTATTGCTACCGCACTTCTAAGATATGTGCACCATCTGATTGAGTGTGTTTTTTACAAATGAGATAAATCACCTTTTATTGATACTAATATGGTGAGGTGAACATATGTCTCTTCAAGTAGGGATGACCTATCCTTTTCTGCATATAATACTTCAATATTACTTATTATGCTGAACTGACTTGTATTCCAAGGTTTTCACACATCTATTTAGATTTTCTCTTTCTTCCAGAATATTATATTCTATTGAAAGGTTTATCCATGGAGGTTAATACCTCCCGCAACTACCAAAAAATCAACACATGGGGCATTCCTACCTCATTTGTACATAGATTTTATTCATTTTTCATAGAAAATTTTGTTCGAATAATTTTCCCCGCTCCTTGCAATGGACCACCCTAAAAATTTATCTCTATATTATCTCCATATATTATACACAATGACATCAGATGAAAGAGAAATAATGGTGTATTTTGGCTATATGTATTCCCCTAACCTCACACATTGGGGGGAATCTGTTATCACCGAAAAATCCTTCACAACAATACAAATAATGGTCGAAGAAAGTACCAATGTAACATACCAATCAACATACCTCCAACATTAACATGATTCATTTAGAAATTCACAAAATTATACAATTGGTTCCTTAAATATTTGTGCAGTCTTCCAAAGGCCTACATGTGCACATCTGCATGGGCCAATACTATTAAATCTACACAAATTGCATGGGATGCATGGATATCCTCAAACAAAGTCATGCATATGCTAAAATTATTCATTTATTATTTTGGTCAGGCCTCACCCACTTCCAACTCGAGGTGTACCATGACAAGATGCTCAAATCAAGTCAAAATCTAGCCTTGGGGCCATTTAAGGATGAGGAAGTACCTACATGAGGGCCCCTATTCACACTACAAACTATTTTTGTAAAATCTTGTATGAGTCCTATACATACAAGCTTGAGGTATGCAAATAAAGTAAGAGTTTATGAGTATTTTTATGTTGTTGGAATTTCTCCTTGAGAATCCACATTTCTCCTAGAAGAATTCTATCATCCATAACAAGTGTCATGCTTCTCGCCTCTTGAGAAGCTTGGAAAGTAATTCTTCACCATTATCATTTCATTGTTAGAAGAGAAGGAGCTATATATTGGGGACCTTAAGGTCCCTCCCAAGGAGGAAGAGGGGACTCATAAGTCCCTATATTTATGCAAGGTGTTATCAATCAAAATCCTTTCCATTGGTAGCTATCTCTTGTTCCTATTCTTAGTTTGTAGTTGTATCTCATGCATGCTTAGTTTTTTGAACATATTATTCTTTTATTTCTTTGCTTACTTCATGGTTGGTGCACTATCCAACTAAAAATTGTCTCTATTATCTTGTTGGTTTAACAAGATAGTTAAGTTTTTGGTTTTCTCTCACCCAAGTGGAAAAACTAACAGAACACTTGGCATTTTCCCAATTGAGTCTGTAGTCTTGTGCCCATTTTTGGCTGAGTGACCTTGTTGATTTTATTGGGATTTGCTCTTAAAAAAGGTTGTCTTAAAACATTTCATCCTTTGATCCTCTTTATCCTTCATCTTGTCATTCCAATATTTTTAGAAAAGAGACCTTCCTTTTCTTTGCTCATAAAGATGCTTTTCTCTCCTTATGGCTTCCTCCAAAGTTTTGGGGTTATCATATTGTATCATGTCACTATAGAAGGATGGTAAATTACTCATAAACCTTTGTATTTTGACCTTCTCGTCCTTTATGAAGTTAACATACTTCAACAAGTCAAAGAACGCCTTCTCATATTTATCCATTTCCATGCTTCCTAACTTTAGTTCAAAGAAATATTTCATATTCCATTCATAATAATGATCAAACAAATACTTCTCTTAGACATATCCTTTGAAATTCCTCTATTAGATCATTTTCTCATCAAGGTGATTGAATTTCTTAAGTTGATCCCACCACATGGTTTCTTTTCTTTGCAAGTGGTAATTTGCAATTCTAGATTCTACCCTTGAGTAGTAATCATGCTGCTAGAAATACTTCTTCATTTCCAATAGCTGGGCCTCGTCCTCTTCACCATTTCATGTGCTCACAATTGAAATTTGGTGGCTTTATTTTCCTAAGTTCACCTTGCAAGATGTCTTCTTCGGGCCTTCTTCTCTGCCTCCTGACAAGATACACACTTGGGCTTATCCGTTACCCTAAAATTGCATAACTTATTCTAGTGGATTTCCTTCGAGAATGATGATGCCTAATCAAGTATCTTGATTTCTTATCATTCCCATGATCATCCCTTTTTCTATGGGATCTAGATGTTTTCACTTGTCTATCACTAACTTCTTGCTTGGTGTCAAATTCTTTTTTAATTTTCTTATGAAACATATTACGACTATGAATTATCTCCCCCCCAACCTTCATAATCCTTTCTTTACCCTCCCTATACCTCTGCACTTCCCTATGCATTTTCTTCATAGTTATAGGCTCCTCCGTGCCTCTTCTTCCATTTGACTCTATCTCAACATTTCTCATGTTGACATGCATACCTCTAACCCCTTCCTCATGGTTGTAATATCCTTGGGAATATTCCATAAATCTAGTCCTCATGATGTAAGAAAAAAATATGTTTTGTTCTGTTGGGAAATAGGGTGGAACATGACATGAAACAAAAATCACAGCATTGCAAATAATCGAAGAGGAACAAAAAATTCGAAGACAACAGGTGGTATCTAAATACATTATTACAACACTTAAGAAGATAACATTATGATCATAACATCATAGTGCATGTTGTACATATTGATATCCATTATCTATTACACAATCTCCATGATGATATTGATCAAAGTGACCCAAGGGTTCTTCCTCTTATAGCCTCAAGATATAACCAAATTCGATAGAATCCAAAAGATATTGTCCACATGTATACATCAATTTTTAGAGTTTATTCCTTGAAATTCATGTTGTTGATTCATCTTGACAAGGATGATCAACCCAACCACCTAATTTTCTAACTTATAATGGATTTATGGGCTGGTTGATATGCCTCCTCACTATCTACGACTATTGGTTGATTGTCCGATCAACTAGCATGTTGACTAATCGAGTGAATAGTGTGGTGTACCATTCACTAATTGAATCCATATGTAGGTCAACCTTTCGACTAATTGAACTAGGAGATTTGTGATGAAAGATTAATGCTTAATGTCCAACACCCCCCTATGAGCATACAAATTTGGATATTGTGGAGGTGAAATTACGTCATTATCACAACCCCCAATAATTATAACTTATAGAGGCCCAAGCATAATGTGGATCTTTATAAATATGGATTTATCTAAAATTTTGATGAAGATATCAACAACCTGATCATAAGTTTGGAAATATCCAAGAGAGACAAGGTTATAATGATCCAACTATCTCAAATAGTGATAATGGAGCTCAACATGATTCATCCTACTGTGGGAAATAGGATTTTAAACAACCTATATATAACTTTGGTTATCACATTAGGTTGTATTTGAGATGTAAATAGGAAGGCCAAGTTCTCCAAAAATTCGACGAATCCATACAACTTCACTGCCTACTTTAAGGGTGCCACAATATTCTTCTTCTATAGTCAACAAAGAGACTACCTCCTATTTCTTACACAAGCACACCAATGGTCTAGTGCTATAGAAAGACACATATAAAAAAGTGGACTTCTGATCATCATTGTCTCCAACCTAGTCAGATTCATTGAAGCCAATCAATGAACCTGAACTTCTAAAATACTTTATACCAAAATGAGTGGTACTCTTGAGATAACAAATAATTTGTTTGACTGCTTTCCAGTGGATTTATTTGAATCAATTGAACAATGAATTCAAATTATTCTAGAATTGATGAGGACAGGTAATTCCACTGAGGTGACTGTGAATATCCCATGAGATGTAGGTCATAATGACCCCTACAACCTCATCCTTCTTTCCATCAACAATGAACTTTACCAGATCGTCTGTTGGATCTATTATCACAAACTTCTGATACTGCTATAGTTATTTTATTTTCAATAGGATTTCGATATATGGTGTCCATACTAAATAATTTGATCCATTAAGAACAATATGATCAATCTTTAAATCCATCTTTGATATATAGATAGAGACTGGTCTATTTCAATAAATTCCAATCAACAAACAATTAGACGAGAGTAAATCACACAACATATTCTACTCAACAAGGTTTTCATATGACATGTCTAGGATCCAAACCATTGGATCTAATACCATGTTGGGGAATAGTGTGGAAAACAAAATAAAACAAAAAACATCATACTGCAAATAATTGAAGAGGAACATAAAATTGGAAGAAAAGGGTTGGTGTCTAAAGAGATTGTTACAACACTTAAGAAAAGAATATTGTGATTAGAACATCATAATGCAATTTTCACATATTGATCTGCATGATATATTGCACAATCTCCATGATCCTGATGAAAGTGACCCAAGGAGTATTCTTTTTATAGCCTCAAGATCTAACCAACTTCAATAGAATTCAAAATATTTTATCCACATGTAACCATTGGATGTTAGAGTTGAATTCGTCAAATTTGTTTTGTAAATTTGATTCAACAATGATTCTTGACCCAACCACCTACGCATCCAAATCATAGTCGATTGTTGGGTTTCTCGATCCATTGCCTAACTATCTTCGATTGTTGGTCGGTTGTCCAATCGAAAAACACATCGACTACTTGACCGACTAGTATGGTGTGTTATCCAATCACCCAACCAATTGTATCCATATGTAGATCAATCTCTCAACTGACTAAACCCACTAGATGTGTGATGAACCATAAATTATCATTGTTCCAAAATATGGTACCTCTAATTCTCCAAGAAATGTGCATGTAATAATTATTGTTAGCACATGAATATTATAAAACATTTAATTAATTATAATATAGGTTATTTATGAATAAAACAATGAAATAAATAAAAATATGATTCTGTGTATGCATTCCTATCTGAAACAACTTTCCAATGGCTATATCCATTCCTCAATCCGATTTCTGAGTGAAAAGTTAGAACATTCACAAGTTGCAATTTTCCACTCATTTACTACAATAGAAATATATTTATTACTTCTTGATACATTTTTAGCACCTAAATCAAAATTATGCATGGATATATGTATTATCTTCCCTAATACTTTTCCAACAACAATTCATTTTCTCAAATATAAGTTCTAATATCTGAAAGTTATCGTCCGAAGAAGTTTAGATTGTTTTTGCCAATTTATCCTTGTATGCTACATGTGTCTTCTTTTGCTTCCAACACATTTTTAGGTAGTCATATTCCAAATATGGATCCATGGATTTCTTCTATGGATAATAACATTTCCATAGACTGCTCATGTGCCTGAAACATACTTCTGAGCAAGGAGTTATGCCCTCCAGAAGTAATTTGGTGTCAAATTTTTTCCTTAACTGTTTTAGTTGTAACTTTTTCATACAAGCTCTATTTTTCACCATAAGTTTCTCATTGGATAGTTCTCTCTAAGTTATTTTATTTGAGATGCAAGGAAAAACTATGTGTTGGTACAAACATACACTCTATTCCTGTGGGTTTTGATTTCCTAAAAGCATCGTTTAGGGCCCCACAATTGCCCTGCAATTTCATGACCTCTGAAATACTGAAACATTCCTAGAAAAATAATTGTTTTGCAATTATAAAAACACTTTAAATCTAAGCCACCAATCTAAAATCAATGAAATCTCAGTCGTCAATATGAACTCCATCAAAAATTCCCTTTGAAAAATTATTTTTTCATGAATCTCCATGTATCCCAATCATCGATGATTGACCATCAAATAATTCTCATGGAAACCACTTGCAACACCTCTATGAACCTATTGACATTATCGTCATCCATCGACAATTCTTGTTGATTTTCGAAAAAACTTCTCCAATTCGGTTAACCTAATCATTAGCCATCGAACATTCCTTGGCTAACATGGCATGACACATGGATGCTGGCGTGGCATGAAACACATAATCTTACATGGAATTTTGGATGACATGGTAAGACACATGTATGTTGACGTGGAATGAAACATCGTCAGACTCTTTCCTTCATCTCTCATTGGAAACTTCACTTGGATGGATCGAACACCTTTCCAAATCTACTGACACTTTACCATTCGTCATCAATGATCGATTCTTTCTCTTTCTTGATTGAAACTATTTCTCGAATTATCCCATACCCAACCATAGATGGTTAACGATTTCCATTGGAAACTAAAATACTTTGCCAATTTGACTGACACCTCACAATCACAGATTGGTGAGTTCTCTTGGCCAACTACAACACTTAGAATTTTTTGACTGAATCTCAGATGAATTTTGACTGTCGATATCCCATTAAAAAATTATGTCATTTTTTGATCTATCAAACTTCTTCCAACTCTGTCGACGCCCGATCATTGTCCATCAAACGTCGAATATTTATTTTGGTCAATCGAAACTATTCACCAAACTCATCAATTCAAACATCAACTGTTGGTGATTTCTCTTGGAGAATTTCCAACACCTATAAATATTGACCAAATCCCCGATGAATCTAGGTCTCTTATTTATCATTCAAATTGATCTTGACTGTTGATATTCTCCAACCTCCCATTGACCAAAAATGAATCTAGATAGTTGGTTTGTCTCATTTTCCCAAGTTCCAAAAATGAGTCCTAGCCATTGATGTGCTCAACTTTATAAAACAATGAAAAATTATAATTTTTTAAATTTACCATAACGAATCTAGTTCATTGATCTCGAGACCAAATGTGATCTCGACTGTTGATTCATTGAACTCTCTCAAATCCCTCATTGGCCATTAAAACATGAAAATTTGACCTTCCAAGTTGAATTTAGCTCTGCAATTCTACAGATCAACATCACTAAACATATCTTAGATAGTTTAGAGTCATTTAAACTTGAATTTTTCTCATGAATTAGGGGATTTCTCTCTAATTTTTCATTGTTTTCAACAAATTCCTATAGATTGAAATCTTTCAATACAAAATTTTACCCAAATTTTCCCTAGTTTTTGGCCCATGAAATCTCTTTGTTTGATTCAGAGGATTTGAAACCATAATTTAACGTTTCCCATCCCATCTAAGGTCCACTAATTATGGAATACTCATAAAAATTAAGATTTTACAGCTAGCTAATTTCTTGTAGCTTATCAACTACAAATTACATACATATTTAACTATTGTCTACTACCATTAAATTTTTGCCTCTACAACATTATGTTATAAACACGAAGTGAAACTAGTAAACTCAATTACAGTAGCATATAAATCCCTTTTATAAACATAGTTCATGCACATCAATTTAACTCATAAATACAACGCATAAACAAAAAAACACCTATCTTTTAATTCAATTGTGTAAACAGTTTCCTGAAACGCAGTTCCACCCAACCATAGAATTTTTGTTCCATATCTAAACAAAAATTCACCCTCGAGATGGGGCTAACCATAAAAAAAAAACATGGTGGTCTCTAATTGTCCACTCACATCGTTGAAAACCCATAACCCACTGGTATTCTCCTACAACTATCTTGATTTTCCACCAACTCTCTTTCTCTTGACCTTCCCAACCCAAGGAATATACACCTTCACTGATAGCATTCCCTCGGGCATCCCATTCATTTATCAGGGTATCTCTGTCAGAGGTAACAAGGAATCTTTCGACTAAGAACTGAATGGAATTCACTACTAAGAAAACTACTAGAAAATGACAACAACTATCTGTTGTTACAATGCAAATCACATTGAATTTCACTCTTCAGTCCTAAAAACCTAGCTCTTCAATCGTCAACGCCAAATACTCTCCAAAAATTCTCCATCATGCTCCAAATTTCTCCCTCCATGGTTTCTCTAGATCCAAGCTCTCTTTCTTTCCATTTTCTTGTTGTTTGTGCAAAAACTTGACTGTCTAAAAACTATTGTAAATCCCATACAAATTTCCTCCCTTTGACTTAATTTATTGACTCAGACACTTCCCCAAGATGATTTTACTCAATCCCCATGATCCAAATAACTTCTCACACCCACACTCTTACATGCATTCAATTATTAGTCTCGGGGACACTCAATGATAAAATAGAGTTTAATATAATGATAATAAAATTCAGGAATGTGGGTGGAATTAATAGAGATGGGTAATTACCCCTTGGACCCTTATTAGATATTCTCTTATATCCCCACCTCTCTTTTGTATTAATTCAACACCCATCTCTATCTATGTCCTCTTAGCAGCTAGCATCACATTTTATTATAAAAAATTAGAAACACATTTTGAATATACATTGCTTGGCCATAAACACACATTACATCTACTTTGAGTATTAATTAAACTAGGAATTATATCATGTATGTTAGTATCTCTCTCTCTCTCTCTCTCTCTCTCTCTCTCTCTCTCTCTCTCACACACACACACACACACACACACACACACACATGAGAAATTTGAAATTTATCATTACAACACTTTTCAATGATTTAGGTTGAAGAATTGTAAATCCATATTGACTTGGGTTATCTAAAGTATGAAGGTGAACCCCAAGAATGTCCCTCTTTTTCATTATGTTAATGTTAAAATACCCCAATTTGATGGTTTCATACCTTCCACTATTGTCCAGTATCCAATGGAAAATATAGATAAGAGATGTAGGAACACTTCCATGCACTGCCTTTTTTATAAGTTGGAATCCAAATAACTTTCTTTTGTTCAAAATTGACCAGCATGTCCCCTATTGTTGAGTCAATTCTTTTTTTGATCCAATGAACGATCAATACTACCCCAAATGCTTGTACTATGACTTCCAAAAATTTGTACATGATAAAGAAGGAATGTCCAAGTACATGCCAAGTTTGTTTCAATTGTTAGAGGGTACCAAGGACTCATATTTTCCTATCGAAATTCAAATTTAATATGAAAAGAAAATGCAATTGCATATACAAACTAATAACAGAGGTCATAGTTGGTCATATGAATGCTATCCTCTCAAACCTAATATCAATGGAACAAAAGAGGTTCCTAAATGGTTGATATATACATGATGGAATTGACACCACATAGGAGTGCATACACACAATAAAAATTAAAAGGATTCCTATCTATTTTCTAAAAATCGATCTTCCAAAAGATTTTGATCTTATTGATATTTATATGTTTCTTACCCTCATTGATTTTTTATTTTATCCACATCCAATATCATATATTAAAGAATTTTATTCCTAAGTAGATTTTACCATTCTCATTAATGAATCAAATTTCCTGAGTAGATTTTACCATTCTCATTAATGGATCGAATTGCTCCTTTTCAAAGGTTGTCCCCTATCTCTATCATTATTCATTCTAATGGTCAATAACATTTGAAAATGTATTTCCATAGACAAAAGGAATGTACACCTTCACTGATATCATTCCCTTGGGCATACCATTCATTTATCAGGGTATCTCTGTCAGAGGTAACAAAGAATATTTCGACTAAGAACTAAATGGAATTCACTACTAAGAAAACTACTAGAAAATGACAACAACTATTTGTTGTTACAATGCAAATCACATTGAATTTCACTCTTCAGGCCTGAAAACATGGCTCTTCAATCGTCAATGCCAAATACTCTCCAAAAATTCTCCATCATGCTCTAGATTTCTCCCTCCATGTTTTCTCTAGATCCAAGCTCTCTTTCTTTCCATTTTCTTGTTATTTGTGCAAAAACTTGACTATCTAAAAACTATTGTAAATCCCATACACATTTCCTCCCTTTGACTTAATTTATTGACTCAGACACTTCCCCAAGATGATTTTACTCAGTCCCCATGATCCCAATAACTTATCACACCCACCCTCTTACATGCATTCAATGATTAGTTTTGGGGACACTCAATGATAAAATAGAGTTTAATATAATGATAATAAAATTCAGGAATGTGTGTGGAATTAATAGAGATGGGTAATTACCCCTTGGACCCTTCTTAGACATTCTCTTATACCCTCACCTCTCTTTTGTATTAATTCAACACCCATCTCTATCTATGTCCCTTAGCAACTAGCATAACATTTTATTATAAAAATTTAGAAACACATTTCGAATATACATTGCTTGGCCATAACCACACATTATATCTACTTTGAACATTAATTAAACTAGGAATTATAGCATGTATGTTACTCTCTCTCTCTCTCTCTCTCTCTCTCACACACACACACACACACACACACACACACACACACACACACACACACACACACACGAGAAATTTAAAATCTATCATTACAACACTTTTCAATGATTTAGGGTGAAGAATTGTAAATCCATATTGACTTGGGTTATCTAAAGTTTGAAGGTGAACCCCAAGAATGTCCCACTTTTTCATTATGTTAATGTTAAAATACTCCAATTTGATGGTTTCATACCTTCCACTATTGTCCAAGATCCAATGGAAAATATAGAAAAGACATGTAGGAACACTTCCATGCATTGCCTTTTTTATAAGTTGGAATCCAAATAACTTTCTTTTGTTCAAAATTCACCAGCATGTCCCCTATTGTTGAGTCAATTTTTTTTTTTGATCCAATGAACGATCAATACTACCCAAAATGCTTGTACTAGGAGTTCCAAAAATTTGTACATAATAAATAAAGAATGTCCAAGTACACGCCAAGTTTGTTTCAATTGTTAGAGGGTACGAAGGACTCATATTTTCCTATCAAAATTCAAATTTAATACCAAAAAAAAATGCAATTGCATATACAAACTAATAACAGAGGTCATAATTGGTCATATGAATCCTATCGTCTCAAACCTAATATCAATGGAAGAAAAGAAGTTCCTAAATGGTTGATATATACATGATGGAATTGACACCACATAGGAGTGCATACACACAATAAAAAAATAAAAGGATTCTTGTCTCTTTTCTAAAAATCGATTTTCCAAAAGATTTTGATCTTATTGATATTTATATGTTTCTTACCCTCATTGATTTTTTATTTTATCCACATCCAATATCATATATTAAAGAATTTTATTCCTAAGTAGATTTTACCATTCTCATTAATGGATCAAATTTCCGTAGTAGATTTTACCATTCTCATTAATGGATCAAATTGCTCCTTTTCCAAGGTTGTCCCCTATCTCTATGGTTATTCTTTCTAATGATCAATAACCTTATAAAATGTATTTCCATAGACAAGGAGGAGGGATTGATGACGAGAATTAGGATATAGGTTGATTTACGTAACCCATACTCTTATTTTGAATGCCCTCATGTTGTTTGGTGTAGGAATAGAAGGGGAAGCACGAGCTTATGATAAAGTTATAGAACTTTTCCACTCAACTATGGGAATGGTTATTAATAAAAGAAATTTTATCATGCCTTTTCATCATGTCTCTCAAGTCAATATTAAATATTCTATATCTAGATTCTTTCCATTTAATGTGCATTCCTTTACAACATATTTCAAATATTTGGGGTTCTCCCTAAAAGGATATGACTATACCAAAGTTTACTATATTTAGATGGTAGACAAAATCCAATATTTGATAAATTTTAGGTGTAATAAATACCTATCAATCGGAGGAAATTTGGTCCGCTTCAAAGTCATTGTCAAATCCATCTACTAGCCAAATCATTATTCCTAAACGCATCACTAACAAAATAAAAAAATAAAAATGGATAGAAAACTTATTTGGTCAGGAAATGAGAGATTGAATCCATCCCTTGCGTGAAATGGGAGAGAAATTTCAAACCCGAATGAAAGGGTGGTTTGGGGTTAAAGCGTTTCAATATATTTATACAAAATTTGGTTGCTAGGTAAATTTTGCACTTCGTATCTAGCTGAAGTATTTGGCCCCTCTTTTCTAGGTAATGAAGTTCAAAGTGGGTGCCTCTCTTTTCTAGTGGCCCCTCAATCATTTCCTATCATTAGAAATCATGTAACTCAAAAGTTGGGAATGGAGAATCTATTATAATTTCTTGAGACTCCTAAATTAGGAAGGATGATAAATTTCCTTTCTTTTGTCAATATAAGTGTATACCTTCAATAGATTTATGTTGACACGTTCAATATGCTCTTAATCACTTTGTCTCAAAACATGCTAGTATCTTAAGAATTATAGAGGACCTTCATGATTCTTGATACAACTTCTAATTGCTTCAAATTCAATTGGAATAAAACTAATTAAAGAGGAATATTGTCGTACATGAGGAGAAAACCCTATTACTAGTGAGTACTCTATGAAATTGTCATATTAACAAACACTTTGAATTCTTCCTTATTATAGAATAGAGGACTAGTGGCGTTGAATATGGAAAACAAAATCCCGTCTTAAAGAGGAGATATGCATACAGATTTTTCTAGAAAACCAACTTCTTACTTGAGATGGATTATAAAAAAGAAATTTCAAAGGTTAAAGTATTTTCTATCTTTGTATGGAGTGTTATGAAACCGCGTCCCAACTTTTCTAGTAGTGCCATTTTTCTCCTTAATTATGGTCACACATAAAAGGTCATAATGGTGGCCTTAAGGATTGGGAAAAGGCACACCAATGGAAGATATGTGGGAAAATTGGGAAAATTAGTATAAGGAGTAGGATGATATATCAATACTGCTTACATTTTATTTTATACATGGACAATTTGGATTGATTGAAATTATCATATTTTGAGTAACACTAGCATCTTCCCACTTTGAGTCTTCTTCAAACTAAAGAGAGTTTTTTTCTCTTATATAATTGACTGAAAAGGTAAAAATCCCAGGTAGATCCTATCTTTAACTATGGATCACACTCATGCAATTATATTTTTTTATGGATCTTGAATGGAGAAGCTTGGTTTTGGAGGAGTTTTGTTTATGGTAACAAATCCGTAGATTCATTTTTATTTTGCACTAGGGAAATTCTTAACAAACATGCTTAAATCCAAGCACTCACCATTCTTATATCAATAGCTTTAAAAAATAAATATAAAAGAAATGTGTTGGAATTATTGACTGTGTGTTGTCATTGATGGAAACATGAGTCAAACATGTACAATAATTAGAGGAAAAGGAAGATCACCTTGAGGCTCAAGAAATTCATGATCAATGTTGATCACGATCGGATCAACAATGATCCTAAGTTCCTAAAGATTAGGAGAGACAGCGGGGAGATTCTAAAAATAATACACACACAAAATCAGAGCATGCAATGTTAAGGTCTTTGGAAAGGATGAAGGAAATCTTAGAAGGCAGAACACATTGCATAAGTGCTTTCGGGATTGAAATCCCCACAGTAAAACTCCAAAATAATAAAGGAAGAATCTTATCTCTTGATATAGTTATCGGGAAAATATTGCACCATTAAATTACGTAGAAGCTAGAGCCTACACAAAAGAATCCCTTGTGAAGGATTGTAGAAATCTAATCGTCCATTCACATTTTGGGAGTAATCACAACCTTCATATCAGTTAGAACCATTGATCAAAGACAAGTGGAAGGACAATGTAAGTTTTGGGACATCCGAAAATCACCACTTTGGCGAACATTGAAGATAAGGTAGAGGGGGGAACTTGAGAAGTCACAAAGTCACAAAATCCCACCAACCAGTAGATCAAGGAGGGACTTTGGATGAATTCTCGACCATCTGATTGAGGTTAGTGGAAGGACAGTATAAGACACAATATCCTGGAGTATCAAATTAAACGAACTAACATTGGTGGTTGATGTAAGATCCTCCATGATATCTCACGACCTTTACATCAAGTGTAGTGGAAATATAGAATAAGCATGAATCACAAAGTAATTCTAATTGTTTATCTACTTTGGTAGCATTCTTGAATGGTGATCAAGCATAGTGGAAGAATAGTGTAAGAATGAGAAGTTAATCAAAAGAAAGAGGTCAATGTTGTTTATTGACTTGTTTGAGAGGTAAACCTCCAGAGGAATTGAACTACTTCAGAGTTATAGTAACTTAGTGTTCCAGAGTGTTGAAGCTCTGAAATAAAATCTAACCTGTTGGACAACTGAGAGGGGGGGGGGGGGGGTGAATCAATTGTTAATGTGCTTAAACAATTTTTCCCATTTTAAAATCTTTACTGAACACATAATGACAATCACCATGATGTAGGGAAATGATCTATAGGATATTAAACATCACTCACAAACATGAAATATACAGAGACAAATATTTCCTAAGGAAACCCATAAAGGGAAAAACCTCTTCTTCTTGATATGATAAGTAATCTTTATTTTCTTTACATTATCATTCTTATGAGCTCCAACTCCTATTGAGTCTACAACATCTGTTCTGCAAGCTGTAACTTGCTGAGAGCACCAACTCTCCTGTTTCTCTATCACGCACTAGAAGGAAGCACCAACTCCCTAAGTGTTCCAGCACGAATTGGATGGAAGAACCAACTTCCAGACATACAGGTAGGGATGATTTTAAGGATGGAAATTTATTTTAAAATGTAGAAACCTTGGTGAATATTACTAATCCTTCATATGTCAACTATAAATGTTTGGTGATATTTTTTTAAAAATATTCAAATTTCTAAGTATTTTATATAGTGTTTATAAAATTTTGGCGATTTTTAAGGTAAAATAATTTTATCCTATAGAATTTGGGCGAATAATTTTTAAAATAGCGAATCTCATTTTTGGAAAAACCATGGAAAATTAGCCCATGAGAGAAATTTATCCCCTAAAATCATCCCTGCATACAGGCACCGACCTGTATAACAGAGAACAATAGTTATCCCTTGCACCACCCTTCCACCCTGGTTTTTCTGGATGCAACTAGATGGAAGCTACAACTCCCTGTGTTAAATCAGCCACTTGAAACTCCGAGGAAAACAATCCTCCATAACACCTCCCTACCACCCTGAAATTTAAATCTTTTCTTCTCATAAAGTTATTACAGTGATAGAGGATTTATTAATGGCTTACTAGTCACATCACTGTTCTACTACACTACTCTTCTTTGCCTACATCAGTGTCTTCCTACTTGCATCTATTGTGATTTTTATTCTTTTTCCTTTTATTCTTTGTGTGCCATATCCATTCCATGCTCTATGACCGTTCTGTGCTTTTCAACTACTACACACAACTCGCTTCTAATCGCATGAATCAGACTCAACAGTAGCACACATATCTTCTTTGTTCTGCATTTTTATATTCTCTATGCACCAACTGGATGATCCATGCGGTATGCCACTGCATACTCTTTATTGCCTCATAGTTCTTCCCTATAGTTAGTTCACTACAGTGCTTCATTCATTCTCCATAGCTCACCTATAGAGTTCATTCGCTTCACTATCTTCAATTCCTTTCTCACGTCGAGTAATCTCATGATCATCATGGAAACTCTTCATCTTCTCTAGTGGTTAAGTTCCTATGAGTTCATCATTAGTGGGCTTATCCTGATATTATTTGGGTACTCTGGAAGCTACAGTATTTGACGCTTTTCCATCTGTCAATATCCTTTATGAACAGTCTTCATTCCACTAGCAGTTACCTCAGGACTCTTCATCTCCTTTGGATATCACCCTACAGCTCCTCAAGTTCTCTGGCCGATTTCATCACTGTGTTCTGGTAGTCTTAGCTAGTCAAGTATGAATTCTTTGGCTTCTAAGTCCCTTCCTTCATGTGGCCTCCAATGGTGAGAAAACACCTATTCATAACGTGCTTCATGACTAGTGACCTCATGGATCGGTATGGGGCATCTCAACTCTCCCAAGTTCCTATCTCTGAAATGGAGCTTAACTAGGCTAGATCCTTCCTCTCACATGATCACAAGTTGTGACCTAGCGCTTATTCAAAAGGGAATTTCATGACTCATGACCTCGGGGATATTGTTATGAGTCATCTCGACTCTCCCAAGTCACGATCTCCGAAATGGAGTTTAGCTGGGCTAGATCCTTCCTCTCACATGATCACGAGCTGTGGTGATGCAGGCTCACTAGGTACAACCTCACCTCGCCCGCTCACATGATCTTTCAATTATCTCCTTGAGCCGGAGTGGCTCTTTCGATTCCCACTGTGGAATCTCTGTCAAAACCCGATCCATAGGTTCTTCAACTCACCTGCACGGTCTTCTGCACTTGACCGCTAGCTTTTCCTCAGCAAGGTAAAAATTGTACTTTTGGAATTCGGGGTTTCTTGTTTCCCGATGTCGAGAGTTCCCTATCCTCGCGGACCCCCGAACTCCAATTTTCCGATGTGCTCCTTTTTGGCCTTAGCTCTCCTGGCTATGTCATGGTCCATGTGACTGCCTCTCATAAGACTGTAGCCTTATATCCTTTTGAGGTTTCAGGCTTTCAAATGCCAAAACGCATGGAAACTTTTTCCACGAAATCCCCGATTCTCTGAATCCCGATATAATGTCAGCTAACAACCCCTTTTCTCCTTTAGCACGATCAACAGTCATGATCGCCTATGAAATCAACAGTCCCTGACCTCCCTCGGGACTTCAAGTTTTCAAATGCCCTGATGCATTTTCTATCGGGACTGTCGATCTCTCGGATCCCGATTCTCCGCTAAGCTGACAACTGGCCCCCTTAAATGGCACTTCCCTCCTTTCGGGGTTTCGGACTTTGAATTTCTGAAATGCATGGAATTCTTGTCCATGGGATTCGTGATATCCCGATCCCCGTAACACCGATAGGTAGCTTTCCTTTTGGAAAATCTCCCGAATGCTC
This sequence comes from Picea engelmannii, assembly GCA_009831015.1. Taxonomy (NCBI): domain Eukaryota; kingdom Viridiplantae; phylum Streptophyta; class Pinopsida; order Pinales; family Pinaceae; genus Picea; species Picea engelmannii. The sequence goes on from ML790717.1 coordinate 615,648, forward strand.
TGATCTCCTCCACGCATCCTCCTATGATGGACGGTCCTGATCGCTTCTCGCAATTTCGTGACTTTTGACGCTTCGGAAGCCTTGTCTTCAGGATTCGCGAAACACCAAATCCCGAATTCCCGATATGGACGTTTCTTTCAGGACTTTCCTGAAACCTTGGATTGTTGCCACACGTCCTTCTATAATGGACGGTCTAGATTCAACCTCGCGATTTCGGAGGTTTCGATGCTCCGATGACAGAAATCCTCTGTCAACTAAAAACCCCGGTAGCCGATATACCAATGGGTCATTCGATCTCTGCCACGTGTCTCCATAAATGGATGTCTCAGATCGATTCCGGGATTTTTCCCATGGAAATTCCCGATCTCATGTCTTCGAGATCTCCGATATCCCGATATGCGAAACCCCGATGAGCCAACCCTCTTTTTGATATTTCACCCTCCTGTTCACGAAGCTTTAAAACCCCGTGCAACTCTCTGCAGATCCGACGATTGTCGAGTATTTGGATCAAGATCCAATGATCTAGATCCGTTCTTCTACACACTCTCCAGAGACTAAACTCCGCGCATCTTCACCCAATCCAATGGTTGATGGGTATCTGAGTGAGATCCCATGGCTCACGATCTCTTCTTCTGTGCGCTCCTCCTACTCTCTCCTGGACATGAAATATTCAACGGTCCAGATCTCTTCGGTCGATCTAATGGTTGATGTTTCTCCTCCTGAGCTCTTGGCGCTTTCCTTCTCTTGCTTGGAAGGATTTCCAAGTTTCCAAAGGCCTCAACCTTTGCCTTCCCTCTTCTCTGCGAACTCTCGACTCTGAGCTTCGTTGTGCATATGAAACCCTGTCCCTCCTGAGATTTTTCTCCTTTTGAATCCTCAAAGGATTCTTCAACTCCTGCGCCTCTGCAAGGTATTCACATGCACACAAAAGTGCTATCTCTTCTGAGCTTCTCAACCACTCAGATCTCTTGGGAAATAAATCCCCTTTCCTTCTCCCTCAGATGGAGAATGTATGGGATGCCCTCCTGGCTATCCTTCTGCTCAAGAAATCTCTTGCTGAGTCTTTCAGGGTGTTCAGCAACCCTGTGAAGATCCCTTAGTGGATTCTTCTTCAACTCATAGAACTCAAAGAGTTCTCTTCTCCCTGTGCCTATGTGCACAATGTCTCAATTCCCACCTGGTAGAGTGTCTTCTCTCAGAGAACGTTCAACAGTTCTCTCTTCTCCTGTGCACCTATGCACCCGCTCAATTCCCACATGGCAGAGCTCTCAGAATCCTCAGTGACTTTGGCTTCTGTCTAAACTCACAACAAAGTTCTTCCTCAATGCACCACTGTACATATGCTCAATGCCCACTTGGCAGAGCTCTACAAAATCCACAGAAGAATTTTGTCTGAAATTGTGTCTCTCATACACAGCCTTGCCTCCAAGGTATTCAACAACCTTGAGGTCTTTTCCCTAAGTTGTTGACTTCAGTTTCTATGCTGTAGCACATCTTTGTCTAAACCCGCAGAATTCATAAGTTCATCCTCCATGCAGGGCTATCAGAACCCGCAACGGTCTGTCACACTCTCCTGGTGTGAAGCCGCAAAGACCTCTCAAACCTGAAATCAAGAACTCCTACAACTGCATAAACAAACATACATTCACAGCATATAAAGGACACACCAAGACATCCACATAACACAGAAATACATGCAGGAAAAACTGCTTCTGTTTATATTAATAAAAATGCCTCTTTACAAAGGTGTTCCTGAGCACGGCCTGTAACAAGGTCTCGGCTCTTCTCTTCTGCTCTCTACAACCACTACTACTTACTCAAAATGAGATACAAAATCTCTTTTACCCGAGGGGTCTCTTTGAGCTCTTCCCTCCAACCTACCTACCCTATTCAATTACATTGAATGGGCTGTCTAGTCCAGCATCTGGAACTAGATCTCAGCCTTACAAACATTAAAGGCCTTCCTATCTAATGCTTGCATAGAAGAATGGACCTATGGCTCAACAACCTAAACATTTAATTACATTCAATTTCAAAATTGAAATGAGGGCGACGCCTCTTTTTAGCTTTGAATGCGTGTGCTCGACGTGACTGGCTGGTTGGTTGGCTGGCGTGGAGAGATGCTCCTGCATCATGTGGCCAAGTGCTTATTCAAAAGGGTTCTTCATGACTTGTGACCTCCTACTGTGAGTTGTTCCAAACTCATGAGACGTGAAACTCCGAAATGGAGCCTAGCACTGCTATCTCCATCCCTTCTCTCCCACTGATGTGACCACTAGCTATGACTAGGGGCCAAACACTAGGGTGATTCATGATTTCTCATTTCGCAATCTTCTGTTGTGATTTTCCTTGAATCTCCCAACTTGCGATTTGTGAAGTGGATCTTAGAAGAGATAGCTCCTTCCTCTATTATTCGACGATGTGACATTGGCTATGACCACAAGCCAAACATTCGAGCGCTTCTCTTGCCATATCAACGGTCCAGATATTTTCCTTGATCCGATGGCTCATACCTCATCATGACTTCACATGTTGGGGGTTTGAAAACGAGCCAACCATGACTCTTCCAACTCCCAATATCTTATACTTTCTCCAAATCAATGAACCACATCATCGGTGATCTGACGTCTCAGATCATTTCGTGGCTTCGCATATCATGAGTTCCTATAACTCTCACCTTTGACTTCTCCAACACGCGATTCAACGAAATGTTGATCTCTTGCCACATGTCACTTGGATTTGTGGTTTCCACGTACCTGAAATGTCGAATAAACTTGACACTTGTCATTGTCTGATTGTGCCACGTGTCATTACTGATGTAGTCTGCCACCTGTCCTTCCTGACGTGGTTTGTTGCCACATGTTCTGCTACTTTTCCTTGTTGACGTGGATCTCCTAACATGGCATATGTTCTTCTCCTATATCTAATGATCTAGATTAGTCCTCAATCCAATGGTTCAGATCATTTCGCGATCTCGCATATCATGAGTTCCCACAACATGCACCTTTTACTTCTCTAGTTTGTGAGTCAACAAAATTCCAATCGCTCGCCACATGTCCTCTGGAACTAATGCTTCATATCTTATCATGATTTTGTGTTTCACAATATCTGCAGACTAATCCACATAGTTCTCCCAATTTGTGATTCTGCGAATCCTCTCATCTGTTGCCACGTATCCTCTTTGACAATGGATGGTCACCCTTCTTTCGGGACTTTGTAAGCCCGCTTCACCTTGCACTTAACCATCATGTACATTCTTCTGGATCCAACGACGTTCAGTCCTCATGCTCAGATATCACGCCTGAGATCTATTATCCTTCTCTGTGTGCTCCTCCTGTCTGGACTTTGATCTGACAGTCTAGATCATTTACAGTGGTCGATCCAAAAATCATTGTCACTCATCATCCTGGTATTATTATTTTTTTTGACATAGAAGGTTTTCTAATTACTCAAAGGTTTCTCCCTCTGAAGATTCTCCTCCTGGTCTCGTCTAAGATTTTTTTATTTTCCATCGATGTTCTTGAAAGCCTGCCAACATCGTTGTTGTTCTTCCTTTATTTCCTGTTTTCCATCACTTTTCTTGCCATCAATGAAAAGCACACTCCAACTATAAACATGCCAACAATATGCCCCTTTGGCATTGATGGAAACACTAAATGACCTTGCTAATCTATTTGGACCTCTAGCTATAGCACCCGGACCACTCCTTTTCTCCCTCTTTGACATTAATTTCAAAGAAAACATGCTCTCCCTGAGATGTTGCAGTAATTTGTCGGAGGTATCATATATTCAACCAATACATACTCACCCTAACAGGATGGACTCTCTTATTTGATTCCTGCAGAGTATTTGTATCTAAACCAGAGACTTCTCATTCTGATTCTTGGACCTGTTAATATCCATCTTGAGTTGTGTCCTCTGTAGCATACTAAATATTTATCACCTCTCTCACTAGGAATCCTTCATCAAAATTTTCTTGTCATAACTGAATGAATCCCCCTACCACTCTTCTCTCTCTGCTTCTGACTTCTTTCTCCCTTTGATAAGAGATTATCTCTTTCTGACAAGGTCTTTCCTCTTGATATCTCCACACGATGTCATGTACATCAGAATGTTGTTGTTGTAGATTTCGTTGTCCTACTGGAACACTGCGCAATTGTAGCTCATATTAAACAACCCTTGGATATGCTTGCTGATTCTCATTGATCTCTATTAATGCAGTTTCATTTTCCCTCCATGATGCCTACAATCCAAGGCTTTATGACCATATTCAATCACAAAAAAAAAACGCTGCAAACACTCTCATAGCTTCTTTCCCTTTTTACAAATGAAGGACCTATGTTAGGATTCATATGAGTACTGATTTATTCCTTATTGTATCCATGACCGGATTTTTCATTTGGTGATCTTTGTCTATCCAAGATCTCATTCAGGGTCATGGAGTTGTTCAATAATTTGATTTGGGTGTTTGACTTCTCATCCTTCATTCTAGGATTCACAACTTCTTTTTCCAACTTATGACATGATTCTTCTTCTAATCCTTCCATGGTGTAACATCCCGCTCTGGCGCACTGAGACCACTTATTATTTGAGGACACTTGCTCGCAAGTGATCTGGACCCTTTTGATGTTAGACCTTTTGTATATGTTTATGATGTGATTGACCGATGATATGATGAGTTACTATTCATGTAGACAAGTGCTATTGACTCAGTTTATTGAGTGTGCAGGTTTGTGACCTTGAGGATGCGGAGGCATCGGTAGACCCCTTGGACTCCGGACTGAGTCAGGGAGTGTTCTTTTGGGTTGATATGTTTATTATGATGTTGATTTGATTTGATGATTTGATGACGACATTTCTGACATGATTATTGCTGATGCAGGCTGACAATAGCTTGCCGACTTGACTCACATATGGAGTAAAGGGGCCACACACAATTGCAGAGAGGTTGAGGGAGAGGGGTGGACAGCAACCCTGCCACCGCCTGCTAGCACTCCCGCCGTGGCTCGATCTGTAGGTTAACGATTACCTA
>ML790717.1:634857-649189 GCA_009831015.1 Picea engelmannii
TTATGGGTTTGGTAGGAAGGGCAAGATGATAGGGAGAGTGTAACTTTCGTAGGTGTACCTTGATATCGTGCTCGCTTGTGGCGATTAATAGAAAAATGCAAGCGCTAGTGCTTACTGCTTGTCCCGGATTGTAGTACTGGGTGTTATTGTTTTGCGTAGCATGTTCGTGTCGGGCGGGATATAGAATCCTCTTGCAGCTTAGTATTTATGTCTGTGTGAAATCCGGTGGAAGTAATCGTGTGCCGTATCAAGAGTCTCGGGCTGTTTAAAGGCACAGTTCCACTATTGCAACACTCTCTGATCCGTATCAGTAGTCTCGGGCTGTTTAAAGGCACAGTTCCACTACTGCGACTCTACTTTCGGATCCTTTCATTCTGTGACAGTACTGCGCCTAACCCCTGGTGTCTGTCTCTGCCTACAACCATTAGTTGCCCACCTCCTGTTCGGGGGCGTTGCTTCTTGTTGTCGCTATGATATGTTGGGTAGTCTTGATTGTGTTCGTCTTACCTGCGTCCTGTCGGTTCGAGTGTTGACTTAGAGTCAAGGGGGTTGTTTCGTCTACACACGCGCACACACCTTTAAAAAAAAAATTTAAAAAAAAATTCACCAGTTGACTGAAGAGATGTCCTTAGCCAGGAGGGTTGTTACACATGGGATAAATGTTAACAAAAAATTCTTTTATTGTATCTGAATCTTCTTCTTTACTTGTAGGAGAGGATTCAATATCAACATCATTATCTATCCTTATGCCTTTATCCACCACTTATCCCAAGTTTACATTTTTCACGTTACAATCTTTGGACGTGAACACCTCTTCACAGCCTCTGTCACACATTTGACTTATACTGAGAAAATTATGTTTCAGATCATCTACAAGCAGATCATCCTAAGAATATCCTTTGCCATTGCTCAAGCTCACTAACCCTTTATCCTTGATATTACCTAGTTCGTCATTTTCAAAGATCCCATTTCCTATTTTTATTTTACTCACAGGCATAACCTTATCCTTTTCTCTAGTCATGTGCTTGGAACATCCACTGTCTATATTCCATGAGTCCTTTTGTTTTTGAGTTGAAAGTACTAGACCACGTTTTCCACTATATTTCTTTTTCCATGTGCTGGCCTTTCTAGCTAAGATTTTTATCCTTGGATCTTCTTTGTAATTCTTCAGATGGCAGGTTGCAACTTTGTGGCTGAAGTTATGACAGTTATAGCATTCAAGCTCATTGTTCAATAGGTCAAAGTGATTGTTGCAACATTTTCTACTCATTGATTGTTCATTATTTCTTGACCTCCTCAGTTGCATGTCTCTAAACTTAATTTGACCATTTGCAATCCATGGTTTATTGTTACTTGGCCATATCATTCTTTGTTGTGGTGGATATTTATTCCTTGGGTGTCTTGATTGATTATGTCTAAATCTTAAGGAACAATTTACAACTTTGTGGCCAAAGTTATAACAGTAGAAACAATATCCATAGAAAAAACTTTTGAACCTGGAAAATGGTTGTCTTCTTTGAGAAGGTCAATTTATTCCATGCTAATGATTTCCTTGAGCAGAGGGTGTATTATTTATTTGATCTACAGGTTCATTTCCGACACCGTTTTCTTTACTCCTCCTTAGTGGCTAATTCCTTTGCTTCTGTAGGTTTTTTGTTTTCATTGGTTGTGGATTTGACGAACTTGACAAATTGTTTGTTTCTTGGTTGACCACTACTTGATCCCTCTTCATAACCTAAAACAATTTTCAACTTTGGACTCCTTTGCTGATTCAGAATGGTGGCTACTTATTCTGAGGCTTTGATACTTGACAAATTCTGGTGATACAAGGCTTGAAACTTCTCCAACTCTTTTCTAGTTTTCACTACTTCTTCTTCTAGAGATTCACATATTTCCTTTGTTTATGATAACTGTTGTTTCATAATGTCTTCGATTTTCTTTGCCTCTTCTAATTCCACTTTTAGAAAGGCAAAGTATTCATTAGGTTTTTTACTGCCTTTCTTGAGTTGTATCAACAATTGCTTTTATTTTCTCTTCTTAAGTCTGAGTCTGTTAATCTCTTCTAAGGAACTGATAAGGTCTCCTTCTAAGTTAGCCACAACTTATTCAATGTTGACATTACTTCCTGTTATTTCATTATCACAATCCTCTTTGGCCATAAACACAAAGTCATTTACCTTATATTCTTAGGAAGAGTCACTATCTGTGTCTTCTGAAGAGTCATCATTGTTTACACATAAACTTTTCCTTTTATCAAATCTTTTGGATTTGTACTTCTCTTCTCCTTTAGATTTCCAGTCCTTCTTCTTGTGTGGACACTTAGATGCAAAGTGTCGACCTATTCTTCCATAGTTAAAACATTTGAAGGGAAAATTTCCGTGATACTTTCTTGATCCTTTCTTTAGTCTTCTCACAAATTTTTCTTCAATTTCATCAGTCTCAGAATCCTCATTCTTGTCTTCTTTAAAAGATGCTTCTCTAGAGGTGGGTTTATCTTTAACTATCTTCATTTCATATGCAGTCAATGTTCCTAGAATTTGATCAAAATCCAAAGCTTTTAAATCATTGAGTTATTCTATAACTGAGACCTTTGGGTTGAACCTATCTAGCAGAGGTCTCAAAATTTTCTGAACTAAAGAGGGTTCCTCAATTTTTTCACCAAGTTTTTTCATTGCATTTAATAGCTCTTCAACGATCAGAAATTGCTTCCCAATAGTTTCATATTATTTCATCTATAGTTGTTCAAAGTGTACTCTGTAGGATTGAAGCTTGGCATCTTTTGCCTTCTCATTACCTTCATAACTACTAATGAGTTTGTCCCCCATGTATTTGGCAGTTTCTAAATGCACAAACTTTAAAAAAATTTCTTCTGCAAGCCCACTCAGAATAGCATTCATAGCCTTAGCATTGAATCTGAATTCTATCTTCTCATCCTTATTATCTAGTACAACTGGCTTTACATAACCAACCTCTAGCACATCCCATACATCTACACCTAAAGCCATTATGTAAATTCTCATCCTAACTTTCCAGAAGGCAAAGCTTGTTCCATTGAACAGAGGGGCCTTATTGTTTGAAGTTCCTTCATGGATTGACATGTTTAATCTTACTAATCTTATTAATCTTAACTTTAAATAAAAGGAACTGAATCTGATACCAATTGTTGGAAAACTAGGGGGGGTGAATCAGTTGTTATTGTTCTTAAACAATTTTTCCCATTTTACACTCTTTATTGAACACATAATGACAATCACCATGATGTAGGGAAATAAGAAATAGAATATTAAACATCAATCACACACATGAAATATACACAGACAAATATTTCTTGAGCAAACCCATAAAGGGAAAAACCTCTTCTTCTTGATATGATATGTAATCTTTATTTTCTTTACATTATCATTCTTGTGAGCTCCAACTCCTCTTGAGGCTAAAACCTCTACTTTGCAAGCTGCAACTTGCTGAGAGAACCAACTCTCTAGTTTCTCTACCACCCACTAGAAGGAAGCACCAACTGCCTAAGTGTTCCATCACCAACTGGATGGAAGCAACAACTTCCAGACATACATGCAACGACCTGTATAACAGAGAACAATTGTTCTCCCTTGCACCACCTTGCCACCCTAGTTTTTCTGACTGAAGCCAAATGGAAGATACAACTCCCTGTCTTCAAGAACCCACTTGAAACTCCGAGGACAAAAATCCTCCCTATCACCTCCCTACCACCCTGAAATTTAAATCTTTTCTTCTCATAAAGTTATTACAGTGATATAGGATTTATCAATGGCTTACCAGTCACATCATTGTTCTGCTACACTACTCTGATCTTCCTGCATCAATGTCTTACTGCTTGCATCTGTTGTGCTTTCTGTTCTTTTTCCTTTTATGCTCTATCTTCCATATCCATTCCATGCACTATGCCCCTTCTGTGCATTTCAACTGCTATGCATAGTCTGCTTCTACTTGCATGAATCACACTCAACAACAACACAAATCTCTTCTCTATTCTGCATTTTTATATTCTCTATGCACCAACTGCATGCTCCATGCACTATTACACTGCATACTCTTTATTGCCTCACAGTTATTCCCTACAGGTAGTTCATTGTAGCTCTACATTCATTATTGGTAGCTCACCTATAGAGTTCATTCGCTTTACTATATTCAATTCCTTTCTCACGCTGAGTCATCTCATGATCATCATGGAAACTCTTCATCTTATCTAGCGGTTCAGTTGCTATGAGTTCATCATTAGTGGGCTTATCTTGATATTCTTTGGCTTCTCTGGAAGTCACATTCTTCGACGCTTTTACATCTTTCAATCACTTCTATGAAAAATATTCATTCCACTAGAAGTTACCTCATGACTCTTCATCTCCTCTGGTGATCACCCTGTAGCTCCTCAAGTTCTCTGGTTGATTTCATCATCGTGTTCTACCAATTTTAGCCAGTCAAGTATAGATTCCTTGGTTTCTAAGCCCCTTCCTTCATGTGGCCTCTGACAGTGATAAAACGCCTATTCAAAAGGCACTTCGCGACTCGCGACCTCGGGGATCTTGGTATGAGGCATCTCAACTCTCCCAAGTCCTGATCTCTGAAATGGAGCTTAGCTAGGCTAGCTCATTCCTCTCACATGATCACGAGTTGTGACCAAGCACTTATTCAAAAGGGCTCTTTGTGACTCGCAACATTAGCGATCTTGGTATGAGGCATATCGACTCTCCCTATTCACGATCTCCAAAATGGAGCTTAGCTAGGATATATCCTTCCTCTCACATGATCACAAGGTGTGGCCAAGTGCTTATTGAAAAGGGCACTTCGTGACTCACTACCTCCTGCTATGAGTTTCTTCCAAACTCACAATACACGAAACTCTGAAATGGAGCCTAGCACTGCTAGATCCTTCCCTTCTCTCCCGTTTATGTGACCACTAGTTGTGACCAGGGGCCAAGCACTAGGGTGCTTCATGATTTTCTGTTTCACAATCTTCTGTTGCAAGTTTCCTAGAATATCACAACTCACGATTTGTGAAGTGGAGCTTAGCTGCACTAGCTCCTTCCTCTATTATTCGATGATGTGACCTTGGCTATGACCACAGGACAAACATTCGAGTGCTTTGCTTGCCAGATCAACATTCCAGATATCTTCTTAGATTCGACAGCTCATATCTCATTGCAACTTCATGTGTCGGGGGTTTGAACATGAGACAACCCTGACTCTTCCAACTCCCAATATCTGATACTTTCTCTAGATCAACAACCCATATCATTGGTGATCTGACGACTTAGATCATTTCGTGAATTCACATATCGTGAGTTCCTATAACTCTCACCTTTGGCTTCTCCAACTCGCCGGTCAATGAAGTGTTGATATCTCACCACATGTCACTCGGATTTGTGGTTTCCACATACCTGAAATACCGAATTATCTTGACACTTGTTATTGTCTGATTGCGCCAGGTGTCCTTGCTGATGTAGTCTTCCACTTGTCCTTCCTGACGTGGTTTTCTACCACATGGTCTTCCACTTGTCCTTGATGATGTGGATCTCCTCACATGGCACATGTTCTTCTACTGGATCTGATGGCTCAGATTAGTCCTCGATCCAATGGCTCAGATCATTTCGCAACCTCACATATCACGAGTTCCCACAACATGCACCTCTGACTTCTCCTATTTATGAGTCATCAAAATTCCAATCTCTTTCCATGTCTTATGGAACCAACGGTTCATATCTTATCGCAATTTTTTGTTTCATGATATTTGCGGACTTCTCCACACAATTTTCTCGATTCGTGATTCTGCTCATCTTCTCATCTGCTACCATGTATCCTCTTTGAGGATGGATGGTCCCCCTGCTTTTGGGACTTTGTAAGCCCACTTCACCTTACACTTAATGGTCATGGACGTTCTTCTGAATCCAATGGCATTCGGTCCTCATGCTTAGATTTGACACCTGAGATCTGTTCTCCTTCTCTGCGTGTTCCTCCTGTATGGACTCTGATCTGATGACCCAGATCATTTACAGTGCTTGATCCAACGATCATTGTCCCTCCTCCTCCTAATCTTGTGATTTCTTCCGACTTAGAAGGTTTTCTAAGTATTCAAAGGTTTCGACCTTCGAACCTTCTCCTGTGGGTCTCGTCTCAGCTATTTTTATTTGCCATCGTTGTTCTTGTAAACCTGCCAACATCGTTGTTGTTCTTCCTTGCTTTCCTGTTTTCCATCATTTTTCTTTCCATCAATGACAAGCGCACTCCAATTGTAAACATGCCAACATGATGGCCAATTGAGGAGGAAGATCCATAGTCGAGATCCAAAAGTGAAAATTAATGTGAATGAATATTAAATTGGTGGATAAAATGGGCATGGACCGTTGAAGTTTATGGAAACATGTCAACTAAATCTTAAAGTGCACAATGGCCAAGTGTTAAAGCTCCACTATGTTTAAAGATCACAGATCGTAGATCTCAACTCCTGATTAAGTTGTGATCGTTGATTTTTTTGAAAACTCTAGGTAAGCCATAATCATCCATTCAACGAAAGAATAAAATCGACCATCTGATATACTAGTGAATAGAGTATATGCAATTCGATGAAATTTACTCTGGAGGGATACAAGGTTTGCAAAGTCCAATAATCTCGAATACCTGGAAAATCGAAGCTCATGTTTTCCTAAATATAATAGTCCTATCTCTTGGCCATGTGAAGTTTCTTAAATCAACTCGAGGGCCAAGTTCAATAACTATAAAAAAAATGAATTAATCCCTTAGTTCTTAGCCGAAGGGAATATGAAAAATATGTCAATAGGGAGCTCTTATATGTACTTCGACAAAGTTTACTTTGGGAAGTATTACTCTGACAAAATGAAAGAAGACCAAATTCCATAGGACTTGGTTCCAACATTGGTCTCATGTTAGAGGAATAAGGGTGAAATAAGAGGCGCTATGAACAACTCTTAAAATGGATAAGCCTGTGGTTTTGAGCCCGCATTCATTTGAACGTTGGGTTGAAGGAATCTCCTCATACAGATTTCATTTATGTAAATAGATTAAGGTATGTAGATTATTTCGGTAGAGATTTAACACCATAACAATACAAATAATCGGTAAAAGCTCGAATATGATTTGATTGGCGAAATGAGGACACAACAGAAACACGAGAACAATATAATAAGTCGATCCATACATGTGATCAACTCATGAGTACAAATTTCAAATCAAGATTAGTTATTTAAATAAAGAGGTGCAATGGTTCATGTCGAAAAGACATATTGGTTCAATCCTATACCATTTGAAATACTATATAAACCAGAAATAGAGGTGAATCTAAGTGTGTCATGGTGGATTATATATATATATATATATATATATATATATATATATATATATATAATGGATTGAATGGAAGTTCATTCTATCAGGTTGGTGCTTGTTTACAAGTTGAGTCTTTTTATGAGGGTTGGATTCATTATTTCTTAGTTGGATCTAAAAGATACAAGTTGGGTCTTGTATCAAAGAGTTGGATCTCTCATATTCAATTGAAGTTGAAGTTATTAAAGGATTTATTTTATATGTATTCATACAAGTTACATAAATAAAATAAATATATTATATCTACTTCATACAGTTTGTGTTTTAGATTTTTATGAATAGTTAATTAAACTGCATATATTATTCGATTAATTTAGTTAATCTATGAAACTGTGAAAAGTAGCCAAAATTTCCAGGCACTGATTCAACCCCCCTCTCAATGTCAAGTGTACATCTCAACAACTGGTATCAGATCAGGTGCCTTCAGAATAATTTAAACATTGGAAGGTAAATTATGAAGAGATGGGTGGAAAAATGGCTCTCTCCAAAAAAGAATCTCCCCTATTTGATGGAGCAAACAATTGTTCATGGAGGAAATGAATGAAATGATATTTGAAGTTAAGAGGATCTGGTGTTTGGGATTCAATAGTATCTAAACCTTGGTACTCAACTACCTTAAATAACAAAACCAAAATGCAAAAGAAGCAAATACAGATAATTCAAGAGCATTAAAGACAATCCAGAATGGACTGTCAGACCAAGTCAAAGAAAATATGGGCAATTGCACCTCTGCCAAAGTGTTATGGCTCCAACTAGATAATTCTTATCAAAATAAAGAAAAAAACAAAGAAATGGATAATTCCAATCAGTTTATAGAAAAAAACAAAGAAATGGAGAATTCCAATCAGTTTATAAAACAAAACAAAGATACCGAGAAATCCAATCAAATTAAAAAACAAAACTCAGAAATGGAGAAATCAAATTAGATTGAAGAACAAAATACAGATAAAGAGATTTTTTATCAGAATAAAGAACAAAACACAGAATAGGACAATTCCATCAAATAATTGATGCAAACCCTAGTCATCAACATGAAATACTACTACAAAAAGGAATTGATGAATACCTTAGTATTCACTAAAGAAAAGCTATCAGATTTTAATAATGATGTTATAACTACATTTGAAGTGATTAGTATGGAACCCACAAATGGTCTATATATTGAGGTTATTAAGGATGTTCTTGACCAGCTTGAATGCACAATTATGTGCACTTTTGAAGAGTTGGAGAAACTTCAAAAGAAATATATGTTCTTACTACAAAAGTTAGATCAATCTAACCATGAAGAGAATGAACAAAATATTCAGCTAGAAAACAAAAAATAAGAAATCAAAAGATTGAAGATCGAAGTTGCTAATCTAATAGAAGAAATGGAAGAATTAAAGACACATGAAAATTAAATAAAATAAGTACTATAAGAGACAGAATAAATGGTCATGTGTCTAAAAACTCAACTTGAATAAACTAAGAAAAATGAAGAAGCCGAGAAGATCAAATTAACTAAAGGAAAAGAATCATGTCACATGTTGGAATTGGAAATTATTAATGTCAAAAATATAAATGAAATTACTAATGCAACACTAATGACTCAAGTTGAAGAAACTAAGAAAACTGAAGAAACACATAAGATCCAATTAACTAAAAAGGAATAATCACGCCACATGTTGGAATTCGAATCCATGAACCTCAAAAGGATTCATCTAGAAAACCAGGAATAAATCAAACGATTGAATAATGAAGTTGTTGATCTAACAAAAGATATAGAAGAGTTAAAGACATATGAAAAAAGTAATGTATGCACATAATTCTTGAATGATACAAAATAAATAGTCATCAATCTAATGACTCAACTTGAAGGAGTTGAGGAAAAAGAAGAATACTTGAAAATTCATTTGACTATAAAGGAATAAGCATATCACATGTTGGAAATGGAAGTTATCAACCTCAAAAATAAGAATGAAAAGACAAAAGAAACTACAAAATTCTAAAACAGCTCAACTATCTTAGATAGGATCTGGAATAGTGAAAGACCAACCGATGACAAAATCATTCTTGGATACAATAAGAAAGAAGAAGGTTGAAAATGGAGTACCATTCAAAATAATGATAAAGGATCATACTCCTCAAAAGAAAAAGGTACGGTAAAAAACCTAAAAAAAAACATGAACTTTGTCAATGAAGGAAGCTATAAAAGTAAAAAACAAGAAACATATCAAAAGACAAACTTCTCATGTCACAACAGACCCAAGTATGGAAGCACCTTCAATGGTTATTACTTTTATTGTAATAAATTTGGTCACAAAGCATTGGAATGCAAGAATCCTGAAAAGAAAAATTCAGGAAGGTCCAATAACTCAATGAAATGTTGGAGATGCAATTATATTGGCCATACAACAAAGTTTTGTCATATAATGAGATGTTACAACTATGATAGGTTTGGTCAGAAATCCCAAAATTGGAGAAAATCAAGAAGTCAATCGATGAGAAATAATTCATACAAGTCATGAAGAAAATATAATGAAGGTTGGAAGAAAAGAAGAAATGACAAGTCTCAAAGAACAAATTTAAAAAAGAGAGATCATGCAAACAAAATATCTCATGAAAAGGTATGGAGAAGAAAATATGAAATAGAAAGAAAGAGAGATGATCTAACACATGAAAATGAAGAAGTTTCACTTACAAATAATAGTGATCAATCTTTAATATCATACGAACCAAAAGAATTGAGCAGTGAAAATCTTGGAAGTTTTCCAATGTTATTTTCATGAACTACTAAATTTCCCCTCAAACAGAAAATGTGATTAAAACGAAGGAGGAAGGATTTTACAACATGATTTGGTGTAAGTACTACCAAATACTACTAAAATATGGTATGATATAATCCCAATGAGGATTTTCCAAAAGAATGAAAAACCTATGAAGATGACTTAACAAACAATAGATGAAAGGAACAATTCAATCTTATTTTTAAGGGACAGAAGTTGAAGTTGGTTTCTGCAAAGTCGAAGGACATTGAATAAGATATTAAATTGGTTGAAGAATAATAATTAAATTAATTGGTATCGATCAATGCTATTCTTGTGAAAGATCAAAATATCAACAAGAATAAAGAAACTGATCAAGAAGATTAGTAAGATTCTCACCCTTGTCCTTTAGGAAAAAGGAGAAGATAGTAAAACCCTATGAAACAATAAAAACTTAGGGGGAGTATTTATTGTGGTCATCAAATGACGAAGTCTTTAATTAGGTTTAAAATAATTTATCACTACAAAAATTGGTATCAATAACACTACCTATTTGAAAACAAAATCCCAAGAGATTGAGGTAACAACTGACACATTCATAAGAGGAGAAAAGCAGTAAAAGTTTAACTCTTTTCCATTGAAGTAAAAGGGGGATAAAAATAGTAAGACAAATTTGGTATCAGTATTTGGTATAAGTAAAAGTTCAAATCCTCCAACTTTAAAATGAGATTAGTGATAATGGGAGAAAAATTATTAGTTATACATATATGTTTTCCTCAATGCCAAAGAGGGATATTGTTGGCATTATTTATAGTGTGTTTTCATTGATGGAAACATGAGTCAAACATGTATAGTAATCAAAGGAAAAGGAAGACCACCTTGGTGCAAAGGAAGATCACCTTGAGGCATAAACAATTTGTGATCAGTGTTGTTCATGATAAGATCAACAATGATCCTAAGTTTTTAAATATTAGTAGAGATAGCGGGGAGATTCTACAAAGAATACACAAACATAATCATAGCATGCAATGTTAAGGTCTTTGGAAAGGATGAAAGAAAGCTCAGAAGGGAGAGTGCATTGCAGAACTTCTCTCAGGATTGAAATCCCTACAGTCAAACTCGATAAGAATCAAGTAATAATCTTGTTCGTTGATATAGTTCTCAAGAAAATCTTGGACCATCATATGAGATAATAAAAGCTAGAGACTACACAAAATAATCCCTTGTGAAGGATCGTGAAAATCTAATTGTCCATTCAAATTTTGGGAGTAATCTCAACCATCAGATTAGTTAGAACCATTGATCAATGCCAAGTGGAAGGACAACATAAGTTTCAGGACATCAGACTTCGCCACTTTGACTAAAATTGGAGATAAAGCAGAAGAATGAACTCGCAAAGTCACATAGTCATGAAATCCCGCCAACTGTTAGATCAATGAGGGACTTCAGATGATCTCTCAACCATCCGATCGATTTTAGTGGAAGGAAAGTTTAAGCCACAATATTCCAGAGTCTTGGATTAAATGAACTAATGTTAGTCGTTGATCTAAGATCCTCCAGGATATCTCATGATCGTTAGATCAAGTGTAGTGGAAAGATAGAGTAGGCCTGAATCACGATAATCCTAATCCTTGATCTACTTCATGAGAATTCTCAATAGGTGATCAAGAACAATGGAATAATAGTGTAAGCATGAAATGTTAACCGACAATAAGAGGTCACTGTCATTTTATGAATTATTCGTAAGGCAAACCTCCATAGGAATTGAACTACTTCAGAGTTCTACTAACCTGGAGTTTTGGAGTGTCGAAGATCTGAAAGAATATCTAAGCATCCGTTGAGGAAGAATATTCACAATCGTGATCCAAAAGTAACATGCATGAAGATTAACTTGGTCGAGGTATCTCACAATGATCTAGACCGTTGAAGTTTATGGACACACATCAAATCAATATTAAAGTGCATTGTGGCCAATTGTTAAAACTCCACTATGTTGAAAGAATAGCGACTATACATCTCAACTCCTTAAATTAAGTTGTGATCGTCAATTTTTTTGAAACCTTTGGGTAAGCCAGGATCGTCCATTCAACGAAAGATTAAAATCGACCATCTGATATACTAGTGAATAGAGTATACAAAATTCATAGAAATTTACTCTTGAAGGATACGAGGTTTGTAAAGTCCAATAATCCCGAATACCCGGAGAGTCAGAGCTCCTGTTGGCCTAAGTATAATAGTCTTATATCTTGGTCATGTGAATGTTCTTAAATAAGCTTGAGGGACAAGTTCAATAACTACATGAAAAAAATGAGTTAAGCCCTTAGTTCTTAGCCGAAGGGCATATAACAGAGATGTCAACAGGGAGTGTTGATATGTACTTCGATGAATTTTACTTCAGGAAGTATTACTCTCATAAAATTCAAGAAGGCCAAAGTCCAGAGGACTTGGTTTTAGCATTGGTCTCATGATAGAGGAATAAGGTTGAAAGAAGAGGCACTATGAACAATGCTTAAAATGGATAACCCTGTGGTTTTGAGCCTGCGGTCATTTGAAAATTGGGTTGAAGGAAGTGCCTCATACAAATTTCATTTATGTAAACAACTTAAGGTGTGTAGAGTAATTCGATAGATAATTAACACCACAACAATACAGAGAATCTGTAAAAACTTGAATATGATCTCATTGGCGAACTGAGGAAGCATGAGAAGGATGAAAACGAAATAATAAGTTGATCCATATATGTGATCAACTCATGAGGACAAATTTCGAATCAAGGCTAGTTAGTTAAATGAAGAGGTGCAATGGTTCATGTCAAAAATACACATTTGTTCAATGTTATAGCATTTGAAATACTATATAAACCAGAAATAGAGGTGAATCCAAGTGTGTCTTGGTGGATTATATATATATATATATATATAATGGATTGATGGAAGTTCATTCTATCAGGTTGGTGCCTTTTTACAAGATGAGTCTTGTTATGAAGGTTGGATTCCTCACATCTCAGTTGGATCTGAGATCAACAAGTTGGATCTTGTTATGAGGGTTGAATTTCTCATTTCTTAGTTGGATTTGAGAACTATAGGTTGGGTCTTGTATTAGAGAGTTGGATCTCTCATATTCAATTGAAGTCGAAGATATTAAATGATTGATTTTATATGTATTCATACAAGTTAAATAAATAAAAGAAATATATTATATCTACTTCATACAGTTTATGTTTTAGATGTATATGAATAATTAATTGAATTGTATATTTTATTCAGTTAATTTAGTTAATGTATGAAAGTGTGAAAAGTAGCCAAAAGTTTCAAAAGTGAAGTACACATTTCAACAAATTGAATTTTTTTCGTGAACTCATTACTTATATGTACTTAAATGAGATAGAAATCTCTCATTGATTTTTTTTTTTTTTTTTCTAGTATACTTGTCAACAAACTTCCTATCCAAAAACTTTAATTTTTTTCAAAAGATATTTATAAGGATTTCAAATTCAATATATTTATAAGGAGCTCAACGAGGAACATGATGTAATGGAAAAAGAGATTTAGGTTTTAGGATAGACATACGCTTTTTCATGGGAATTAGTGGATGGTAAAAAAGGCAAAAATTTGGATATAATGTTTTATAAGATTTAAATCCATTTCCTGCTTTGGTTTATTCTAGTATCTTGGAAGTAATTTTTAATAGCAATTTTTTTTATATCTTTCTGAATGTTTAAATGTGTATGATATTAGAAAAAAATTAAAAAAATGTTTAAATATGTATGATATTAAAAAAAAAAAAAAACTTTAATATATATTAATGAAATAAATTAATGCTAACAACTTATATGCAAACACTTCTTTATTTAATAAAAAAAAATACAAATGATTCTCCAAATATTTGCAAACTCTTTTTAATTTAATAAAAAAAATACAAATGATTTTCCAAAAAATATTATATTTGATTATTTGATTTTCTAAATATTTGCAAACTCTTTTTTATTTAGTAAAGAAAATACAAATGATTTTCCCAAAAATATTATATGTGATTATTTGAGTTGTTAAAAAAATAAATAATCATATCTATGGCTATATATTTGTTTTGGATGACAAAGTTTATAATTTATTATTATAGTGATCATTTGAGTTGTTAAAAAAATAAATAATCATATCTATGGCTATATATTTATTTTGGATGAGAAAGTTTATAATTAATTATAACAATATAATGTC
>ML790718.1:11027-28562 GCA_009831015.1 Picea engelmannii
TGGACATAATCAAACTAGTAACATGCTCTTGTGGCACCGAAGAACACGCAAGAACTACAAGCTTGAACTACATCACTATGTTCATAATTTGGTTCTTCTTTACAACTTAAACAATATAAAAATAACAAATTTGACATAAAACTCTGACGGATGCATGACTTCAGAACTTCAATGACTTTCAGCCCAGCACAGTCTTCAACAGCTCTGATACCAAAATAGAAATTGGAAGAGCGGCCATTGCAAAGGAATAACACACAAACAATAGATTGTATTACTGCACTCTTACACACATACATAGGTAAATATATAGTTGGATACAGATTCAACTGATTCCATATTTGGAGGGAGTGGTTGAGAAGATATCTCAACACCCTCCTACAAATCTTCAACCAACCCAATCTAGTCTCCTAAAGTAAGCTTTATTCTAATAGATATAACATGAAACCTCTGTAAAAAGATAGGATTACTATGTCTGATTTATCTGAAACAACACATTGTAAACAATTAAAAATGAAATGAGCTCAAAAATAGTATCTTTCAACTATTCTTATATATATATATATATATATATATATATATATAGATAGATAGATAGATCTTTCAAGTATGCAGCATATGTCTGAAACAAACACAACCTCAATTTAAAGACATATATGCAACGTCAATTTAAAGAAATATATAAAATATATTAATGCCATTAACTTCATGGAGACTCTTAATTCTAATCCTATTTTAACCCTAACCCTATAACAAAATACTTGTCAGGAAATTAACTTCATGCAGACTCTTAATCCTAATCCTATCTTAACCTTAACAAAATATCTGCAAGGAAACATAACCATATCTTTGTTTTCCAATTATAAAATGGTTTGAAAGGGTATAAAGCGAACCTCTCACGAAACATAAAGCATGAGAGGATTATTATGTCACATGTGTCTGAAACAAAACATTGTAAATAATTAAAAATGGAATGTCTTTGAGTTAAGATTTTTCAACTAAGCAGAACTTCGATACAGTGTGATCTTGTTCGACAACTAGCGTGGAAATTCCTTTTCTAGAAGCCTTTGAAATTCAACATAAAAGGGGTCGGGATCCCTTGATGTCCAAGCTCGTCAAGTTGGCTATCAATGGGTTTTCCTATGCCAATCACATGATCTGAATCACATCCTGTATTAGAAAACAAACCAGAAAAACAATGAGAAATGGTAACCAATGACGTCCAATAACAGTGGAAAAAAAATAGTTGAAACAATACAGTAGTTGTTTACCTACCATTATTTACCAGCAGCTCCCCCAATTCTCAATGATTTTTTCTTCGCATCGTGTTGTGCAGGTTGAGAAAATGACAATGAATTAGCTTTTAACTTCTGAGTTAGAGCTGAAATAACAGGAAGTAAAACGAACAAGGGACGGGAAGGAAAATGCCAGGTACTGAAATATAACTAGCACAGCCGCATAAAACGTGGTTGATGAACGCCGATAGGCGCTTATAGCGAGTAATCCTTGGGTTCTTGTGGCTGACGAACATATTGTTTACCTTAATACTGGTCGTACTCGCATAAGAGTCACTAATTAAATAACCCTAACCATTATTCCTTAGCACATAAATGAATTTGAAAGGCCACCCAAACCTGGCATCCAGGTTAACGACACATCTTTTATGTGTTAATAGAAACGCAATCGTCCTGACCATACCAACACACTTCACATCCATTAAAACTTGTCTAAGATGACACCCTCTGCACATAGAGGAATTTGAAAGGCCACCAAAACCTGGCATCCAGGTTGGCCATTCGTGTTTTATGAGTTAATCGAAACACAACCGCCTGGTAAATAACGAAACATGGCAATGAATCATTTTATACATATTATAATACGGGCTATTCCAAATACATACTTACTTACTGCGTCTCGTAATTACTTCACCACGAATTACAGACCAAAGAATTGATCGCAGGTGTCATATGCGTTTAATTTTGGCCAGGTTTGGATGTGGCGGTGCATGGACGGTGTCATCATGCAGATGTCGCGGTTGGCTTGATCGCAGACACGAGTTCATGAAACATAAGCGCAGGCATGAAAGAAAACAGGCATTATATTTGATATAATGACACACAACATTATTACTGTAAAATGTAAAAAAGTAATGTAAATATAAATGTTAAAATTGAAGTAATTTTATCTGGATTTGCTTAATTATGATTCGTGGCATTTGATAAGTTGATTTAGTAAATTTTTAATCATGTTATGTAAAAGTGAAAAAGTAAACATGATAAACGGATGAATTGATAAATGCAAGAGAGTTAATTACACAAATCTTATTCATCCATTTGAATGTAAGACGAAGAATATGCCAGCATCTTGAATTCCTGACCATTAGATTAAATTTAGTAATTAAAAGGATGATTAATCGAGCAAGTCCGATAGGGGGACGCCTATCGGCGTAACAAGGAAAATGTGGAAAATGTGTGTATAATTAAAAACCCATGGCTCTCCACTTGGTAACAAGACAACACTCCACGGGGCTCCACCTAGTAACCAATGCTTTAAATGAAATTGAAACGACAGTAACCCAGGCTCCACTGGGTAACCCAGGCTTTAATTGAAATTGAAACGCACGTCTCTCCACCTGGTAAGGAGACAATGCCACTTACTCTCCAACAACACTCCATAGGGCTCCACTTGGTAACGCAGGCTTTAATTGAAATTGAAACCCACGACTCTCCACCTAGTAAGGAGACAATGCCACTTACTCTCCAACAACACTCCACGGGGCTCCACTTGGTAACGCAAGCTTTAATTGAAATTGAAACCCACGGCTCTCCACCTGGTAAGGAGACAATGCCACTTGTTAACACATGCTTTGATTGAAATTGAAACGCACACAAGCTTTAATTGAAATTGATGATATACCAGGCTTTAATTGAAATTGAAACACATGGCTGCTCCAACTTGTAAGGTATGTTTTTGATTAAAATTGAAACACACATATTTGTGGGAATAAGGTTGAGGTACTGACTATTCATTTAAATGTGGCAATCAAAGGTTGTATATATATTAATATTTTCTAATCACTTAAACGTGGTATTTGGATGGGCAAACAATAAATTTTTAATATGATTAAGTAAATGTTAAAAAGTAAACAGGGCAAAGGATGCATTTAGAAATGTTAGGAAGTTATCAACATTAAATCTCATTCAGTGATTTGGAAGGACGACTAAGAATATGTCAGCATCTCCAATTGCTAGCCATAAGATTAGAATTTATAATTAAAAATTCATTAATTGTGCCCATTGCCAATAGGTGTACACCTATCGATGTAACTATCGGCTTAAAAATAAAGAATTAAATTGAGTTATTTACAAAATAATTTTTTGTGAAGTTATTGCAATTATGGTGTCAATCCTCATAATTAAATCATATTTATACAGGTTAATGTGGCAAATAAAGACTTAACACCACTTTATTGTACTTGCCAATTTAGCATACACCAATTCTCTTAACACATATAATTATGCGATATTCTTTTTCCAATAAAGTTAAAAAAAATTACACTACTTTAACACCACCAAATATAAATGGTGTTAATACCACTATTATACACCACAAAATATAAATAGTGCTACTTATACTCAACATAGTTTAAAATTTTATTTTAAGTGAATTTTCTTTATAAAATTGACATGAATTTTAAAAAAGTGTTAAAATTATAAATTTTGATAATTGAAATTGGAATATAAAATTATTTCAAAATTACTTTATTTTACTGTCAATTTAGTATACACCAATTCTCTTAAATTACATAATGAGATACTCCAATAAATTTAAAAATAATTACACTACTTTAACACCACAAAATATAAGTGGTGTTAAAACCACTATTATACACCACAAAATATAAATAGTGTTACCTTATGTTCTTAAAATATAGGGTTTATTGTTTTGTACTAAATGTTTGAGGGTTTTAGAGTTTATGCATATTGGAAATGAAAACTTATTAGTTTAATTAGGTATTATCTAACTATTCTAAGTTTTTTTTTTTGTTGGAATTTAGTGACATAAATCTCCACAAAATTATTTTTTGTTTTGTTTTTTAAAATCTATTTGAATGCAGAAATGGATTTAACATGTTGAAAAACCTCAACATACTAAAAAACCTCTAGGGCATTCCCATTACAAAGAAATAATCACTCAAAGCTAAAAATCTGACAATTTCTCCCCATATTTTGAACAAATATCCCCAGAAAAAAATCAAAACTTAAAACATTAAGACTACTAAATTTAATTATACTTAACATAATTTATTTTAAGTGAATTTTATTTATAAATTTGACCATAAATTTTAAAAAAATATTGAAATTACAAATTTTGATAATTGAAATTGTAATATAAAACTATTTCAAAATTAAAAAAAAAATAAACAACTTATAATATCAAAACTTTTTGAGAAAAGAAAAACTCTAAGATGAAATTTGTCCTCACCTAATTCTAACAATTTCACCTAATTCGATCAATTTCCTTATGCAATTAAAAAGATTGGTGCACAAATCCCAAACACAAGTGTAGCCACCTTTTTCCCTACCCTTGCTTCTAGATTCGACCCCGATTTCAATAAACGACCATTGAGCCTTCGAAACACATGTACCTTTTTACACTATTTCCTTGTGGTCCACAGCTTCCTCAGTCACATAATCAATGTTTTGTTCAGCGACAGTTTATATTTTTACTCTTAAGATCAACGCAAGGTGGACACAAAGCATCACAGATTCTCTAGCACTTCTACTTGCTTTAATCTATCGATTCAGCCTTCATTTTTTTGTTCTGCAGTGACATAGAGGAAACACGTACAGAGTTGCTAATGGTCGTGCGAAGAAAATCAATACTGTAAGAAGTCTAGGTTTGAAGGCTGGTCATTTATGCACCGACAGGTGTCCAACGGACGGTTGACTGCCACCAATTTTTTAATAAGTTGTAGGCTGTGGAGCTTGATGCTCCAGATTTCAGTTCCTGCATTTTCGGTCACTTTCTTAGATATTGGCTGAATGAGAGCTTCTGAAATCTTTGGATTCGTTTTTCAAATCTCAATTTCATTGTTTTAAGTGAATTCAAGCACTACATATTGTGAGGAGTAATGGTAAATATGATACATATAGATGTCGTCCATTTAGAGAGTTAATGATGCAGTTATTGTTTTTAGCTACAGTAAATGCCTTGCCATTTGATTGTTACTGATGGCAGTAACAACTTTTCATACTAGATATTTTAACAATTAAAAATTATAAAAAAAAATTGCAACTTTCATAATGAAATTTTTTAATTTTACATATTCTAATATTTTTTTTAATTTTAAAAATTACAAACAAAAAAAAATTGCAACTTTCATAATGAAATTTTTTAATTTTACATATTCTAATATTTTTTTTAAATTTACATATTCTAATATTATAGATACATTACATTTTTCAGAACCATTTTCATTACAACAATTAATATTGCACTGCACTTTCCCTGTAAAAGCTTGGAAGGGCTAACAAATTAAAAAATAAAATCAGAACATGACTTAAAAGGTCAGAACATACAATACAAGTCCCGGGAAATGAATGAAGGTGAAATTGACCTCTGCAATGATGTCTCGAAAGCTGTTGTGAACTGTGAACAACACTTAGCATAACATCTTTCACTATGCAGGTATTTTGCAAATACAGCTTGTTGTGTTTAGCCAAAGACCTTGACATACACCTTTGCTAAAATCTTGGTGGGAATCAGAGAGACCGACTTTCTCATCTTAAAAAATGGCTTCTGCACGTGCAGGTATTCTCCCAAGAATCTTTTCCATTCATTGTGCAGATCTAGTGTCTGTAAATTAACATACAATAAATTTCAACACTCTTTAATCCGTGGCAGAGATATAATTGTTCCTACTCAGATCTAAACACAGAGTGTCGTTGAAGCCTACGCATGAAACTCCATGGGAGCAAGCCGCAGATCACTCGCGGGGCAGTGCAGATAGAAATGAAGAAGGATTAGAATCGATTCTGGAAACAAACGACAGACCGAGACGAAGAAGAAACCTAGAAACCACCACTTGGAGCCGATAGAGAATAAGATACGTGGAAACAATTAATTCGTTGATGGAAAATGAACAGATGGCAATTTCTGATTTTCTTTGGACAAACGACGAATCTTCCGGGAGGAACCTTCCCTTAAATACATCTTCGGTGTAAAAATAAAATAAATTTGTTAGCATATTTTAACCAATCATATTATAAAATATACATATTTCTAATATGTATTAGAGAACAAATTTAATTTTACGATTATATAATTTAAAAATATAAAATTTAATTTAATTATAATTAAAAATATAAGTGTTAACTTTTAAGAAAAAAATAATGAGGTAATAGGTAGAACAAATCGGAATTAACCATGAACTTTACATCTTCCTAGCTTTAAGTTAAACTTTGAAGAGGTAAATAATGAAAAATATTGAATGTTAATATAGAGATCATTGAAGCTTTTATGGTTATAACACTATATGTTTGTATATACCTCATCAATGATTTAAAATCAACTCTAAATAAAAATTGAATGGTTTTAATGATTTGTTAATGAAGAAGACTTAACCATGAAGAAGATTTGCTATGGAAGAAGCTCGAGGTTAGGAGGCTCGGAGATTTTCTATGGAAGAAGCTTGAGGTTAGGAGATTTATGACAAGGCTCAGATAATAGTTGATAGTGTGAAAGGCCTTAAATTTGTGCAATATGCTTTCACAGTCATACATAACTAAGAAAAAAACAAAATAATTAAAGATTAAAAGAAGAAAGAAAAGAAAAAAAGACAAGGACAAAGGAACCATGGTTATGATGCTAAAGAGTTTGGTATGCTTCCAACAAGATAATTTCATGTATAAACTTTTACATGAATTTGGAGAAGGGTTTTTTTGCAATTGTTGACAAAACAACGCTAAGAAGAGTCATTCAATGCTAGTTTTTCCTTTTGGGTTTCTAGGATAAAATCTATGTTGTTGTGGTGTGATGCATTTCTATATGGATTCACTTAATTGATTGTGTGGTTGTCAATTGTTTGGTTAAAATGTGGTTTATGCACTCGGTTAATTCACTTATTTAAATGAATTCTTGAGCATTGAAATCATTGATGGCTAGTTGTTTGCTTAAAATGTGATTCGTGCACTCAATTAATTCACTTATTTAAATGAATTCTTGAGCATTGAAATCATTGATGGCTAGTTGTGTCAATAGGGAGCTTAATTGTTGGTTTGTATCACAACAAAATCTGTTTGCTTGAAATGTGTGAACTACTTGTAAATGCCCATACTACAACATTGTTTGCTTGCAATGTGTGAACTACTTGTAAATGCCCATACTACAACATTGTTACTTCTCGATTTGGGATAATTGGCTTAGTATTCCTTGACATGGCATGATAATTAAATGTATTGGTATTGTTTATTGAGTGTGCTCCTTCCCAAATCGCATATATAAAGAGCTATCTATGTGTACTTTATTCAATCAATACATCAATGCATATGAAACAAATGGCCTCAATCTATGTTTACTTTATTCAATCAATACATCAATGCATATGAAGCAAATGGCCTCAATCTATGTGTACTTTATTCAATCAATACATCAATGCATATGAAGCAAATGGCCTCAATCCCTAGCATAGTTAATTCCCTACAATTATTCCCATTCAGACATAAAATTATGTTCGTTGAGTTCATTGGGTGGTACAACATATCTAACTTTTCTCTTGTTGAATCATAGGTTCTACACATTGAATAACATAATTTGCACTTGTGTGTACGCATATACATACATACATATGTTTCATTAACAATTAAAATGAAGTATGGATTACAGTTCACATTTGAATTAGAGTGCACTCAGAGCTTTCCATAGTGGTAATTGCCTACAATGATCCCTTCTATTAGTTCAACACACTCTTCAAGATGTCCATATGGATGGTTACCTACAACCATCCGCACTTTTGCATGTAAGTATATATATGTTCAACGTTGTTGGAGTATGGTAATCATTCCCATGGTAATTACTCTCACTAGTTAGTTTGTCCTTCACTTACGAGTAGTTCGATAGTTGGTCAATTATACCATTGTAACTAGTATTTTTTATCTTAATATAAAAGATGGATGGATGGTGCTATGAGTAGCATTAGTTTTGCAAATCAACGAATTGGTATAAGAGCGGGTTTAGTCCTGATTCCCTCACAGTTTTGCAAATCAACAAATTGGTATAAGAGCGGGTTTAGTCCTGACTCCCTCACAGTTTTGCAAATCAACAAATTGGTATAAGAGAGGGTTTAGTCCTGTCTCCCTCACAGTGATTCCCTCAAATCAACAAATTGGTATAAGAGAGGGTTTAGTCCTGTCTCCCTCACAGTGATTCCCTCACAGGAGGGCCCAAGTGCCCATGGATATGTATCAGAGAGATTATAACTCACCTATGGAAGCAAGATTTAGTATCTTGGAAGGAGAAAACATCGATTAAGCAAGAATCGGGTCCACTGTTAGCAAGATCGGGATGCTTGTCTAAAAGAAGAATCGCTGAGAAAGGATCGCTAACATGGTGTGATTAAGCAAGAAAGGGTTGCTAATGTACTCTGGAAGAAGAATCATGTCCACAATCCACAAGAAGGATCGATAGTATGCAAGACGCGCTAGCATGGAGCGATAAAGACAAGAGTGATAAAGAACTAGAGGAGTCAAGACATATTTGTGTCCAAAGAAGGCACTGAGATTAGAGAACTAGTGAGACAAACAACAAATCAAAAGGAGATCCCACATGAATGTATCATAGATCAAGGGTTTCAAGACGTTTGTTGTTTTAAGGAGAGTCGTCATTTGATCACTGGGTGAAAATATCTCAAGTGAAGAATACAAGAAAGTAGTCGTGGATTGAAGCCATTTTTTTGCTAAGGTTTTTGAGAGGAGGAAATTGTTGAAGTAGTGTCGTTGTTGAAGGAATTGGAGTCGAGGCGTTGAGTGGTCCAAGCTGCCACTAAAGGGAGAAGTTCATGTGTCGTGAAGAAGTTCTAATCGTTGGTAAAAGTTTGGATAAAAGATTGTTATAAATACTTTGGAGTGTATTTCTTAGGCAAAAATTTCTCACAAAATTATTTGGAGTTTGTTAACCTTAAAAAAAAAAATTGGGGATTTATGTGGGCACATGTATCAAAATATTGAATGGTGCAAGTTTGGTTTTATAGTTTAATCGTAATATTCTTCAAAGTAAGGGAAAACACTAAAAATAGAAAAGGAAGAGTAAGGAACCAATAGGTATATTAAAGGTGGTCATTGAAGATTAAATAGATCTGTAACAGGAGAGATAAAAACTAAAAAAAAGGCACATGAATGCTTGTTGTACCTGACATGAAATGTCATAATGAGGAGGTGCATGATCGGTTGTACCCGACACCCCAGAGGTTTTTTGGTCCAAGTTGTAGAAGTCTAACCATAGGCAAATTGATTTCCCCATGTTTGTTGTAAGCTATATTATTCATGCATATAGGTAGCGCATGGTGTATCCCTCTGATGCATAGAGAGGATGTGACATCAAGTTGTGAAGTGAACCACTAGGGTAGGTATGAGGGTGGTAGGTGTACTCGTATGCTAGCTTGATGTTGAATTGGAAAAGTTGAATTTTCGATTAAGGGGGGGAACGTGAGATGGAGTAATCTTAGCATGTGAGACGGTTAGGATTGAGTTAAGATTAAGGGGAAGCATAATCTGTTGATGAACCATGTAGGTGAAATGGATTCCTAGAGAAGTGGTGAGTACAACAAATGGTACCCATATATCTCGATAGATGGAAATGATCGAAGGAGGAAGAAAGTTCAAAGATGAAGCCCATAGTGAAGAAAACATGGTCGAAGGAAAGCTGATGACAGTGTTGAGACATCAATAAAAAATTGCAAGGCAACACCCACACTTATAACAACATGAATTAAACTCAACAAAAAAGACAAAGGTGCTGATGTAGATCCAACATCTTTCAAGAGATTAGTTGGTAGTCACATGTATTTCACTACCACTAGATCAGATATCATGGTTTTGTAAGCCCATAAAAACATTGTCAAATGTAATGGTTAATATTGTTAGTAGTCGTAATTAAGGGGCACTGTTGGAGTATGGTAATTACTCCCACTAGTTAGTTTGTATTTCAGTTATAATTGGTCTTGATGGATGGTGTTGCAAGTAGCATTAGTTGTACAAATCAACAAATGCATCATAGGTTTAGGGGTAGCAATAACAAGTAAATTCAAAAATATAAATCATTTTGATTGCTAAGTTTGAACATTTTATCACAAACATAGAATATTATATTGTACACTGAACAAAAATAGAGAACTCAGTTTGCACACTAAAGTATGTTGTTTTATTTTGGCATGACAAAACTGAATGCACTTGAATCCTTTGCTGGACAATGATCCTCGTATTATAAACACAACCATTGAAACTATATCACATTGATTGGACAAAACAAAGCATACACCCACCTTTTATGGATCAAAACATTTATGATTATGATTATTTATCTGTTGTATATTCACCATGTACAACTATGTAGAATGTTTAATGTATATCCACCATTTATGACTATGTAAAATGTTTAGTGTGAAAGCTGGATATTCACCATGTACAGCTTACACACATCCCAAAGCCTTATACCCTGTCACATCATCCAAAAGTCTAACCCAAGGTGTTTAATGGCTTGACCCAAAGTCTGGATTCGTTGGACCAAAACACGAAATGTGGCAGGCATAGCATGTCGTGCCGCCCAAGTAGGCCCTTATCGCTGTTTTGTTGCATTGTAGAAAGGAGAGATCGAGTATTGTAAGTAGATTGTAGATTTCAGTTGTGGAGGTGACCAAAATATCCACCCTACCTTCATCCACTTACTCTGCATCTCTCTATCTTCATCTTCAGCATTCCCTTGTTATTTGATATCCATGGCAGATCTGCAAACATCCACTTCTTTGGCCACTAACCCCTCCACCTCCGCTACTACTACTTTTAATTACCCTTACCATTACGATGTATTCATCAATCACCGTGGCCCGACATCAAAAACACTTTCGCTAGCCATCTTTACTATCGCCTTCTTTCACATGGATTGCAACCTTTCCTGGACAGGGAGGAATTGCACGCTGGTGAGAACTTATTTTCTCAAATTGATGGGGCTATCAAAGTTTCCTCTGTCCATATTGCCATTTTCTCCCCTGGATATGCGGAGTCAAAATGGTGTCTAGAGGAGCTCGTCCTTATATTGAAGTCTCGGGTTATTCCTATTTTTTATAATGTGAAACCCTCTGATCTTCGATGGACAAACAAAGATGGACAGTATGCTCAAGCCCTGAATATTCATGAGGAGAAATGCATATATGACCCCCAGACACTTGATGATTGGAGAAAAGCCCTGTTTGACGTCTCCATCTTAAGCGGTTTCGAGCTTGAGGCCTATAATGGGTTAGAACTCTAATTCTCACTCGCGCTCTGCGATTATTAATCTAAGCTGTATTAATATACACCTAATGTTTTGTTTGTTTTGTTGTGAATTTACAGTGATGAGGGAAAGCTGTTGGATAAGGTAGTACATTGCGTGCTTAAAAAGCGCAGAAAAACAGCCTTCAATGTGGCCAGATATCCAACTGGTCTAGAAGAAAAAGTAGAGGATTTTGAAATCACATTTTCATGGCAGCAGAGGCAGGGTGGGAAAGCCCAGGTCTTGGGAATCGTGGGCTTAGGTGGAGTGGGGAAGACAACGCTAGCCAAAGAACTGTTCAATAGGAAGAGTTTCGACAAATCCTGTTTCTTATTTGATGTAAGAGAGACAGCAGGTAGGGGGTCCTTAAATTCCTTGCAAAGCAAACTTCTTAAGAATTTAATTCAATTGGAACTGCAAATAGATAGTATTGGCGAAGGCATAGAGATGCTTAGAAGGTATCTTTCATTTCTCAAGTTCTAGTAATTTTAGATGATGTAGATCATATCGATCAGCTTGATGCAATTTTGCCAATGAGAGATGTTCTTCGTTCTGATAGCTTAATTTTGGTTACATCTCGTTACAAGGATGTCCTCATAAGAGCAGGAATAGTAAAGTCTGCAATCTATAAGCTAATAGGCCTCAGTGAACAATACTCCCGACAACTCTTTTGTTCGTATGCCTTCTGCCAGCCTCATCCATCACTAGGATTCAAAGATCTTGTAAATGAGTTTTTAAGGGCCTGCAATGGATTGCTTATATCTTTAAAAGTGTTTGGGGCGTCCCTTTGCGGAATGAATGACAAGTCTTACTGGGACGGCCAATTAGATAAATTGCGTCAAATAAAACTTTCCGATGAGATTCAGGATCGGCTTAAAGTTAGTTACCATGCAATTGATGAAGAGGAACGACAAATATTCTTAAGACATAGCCTGTTATTTCATTGGAGAAGACAGGGATATGGCCATAAGAATTTGGGACGGTTCAGGCTGGAGAGGTTTAGTGGGGCTTCTAAATCTAGAGAACAAGTGCCTCGTGGAGTTGGACAGGGAAAATAGGATACAAATGCATGACCACCTGAGAGATCTGGGGAGGGTAATTGCGGATCAGGAAATGCCGCATCGCCTTTGGCGGCATCGTTCCAAGAACTTACAACTTCTTGCAACGGAAGACCAAAGTATAGTGAGGAGGGTAAAGTCATCAAATCTTCTATGGCTACGGTGGTATAACTGTCCCCACTCTTGCCTGCCTTCCTGGACTCCAATGAAGAATTTAAGGGTTCTAGACGTGATGGGAAACAAATTGGACAGACTAGGGCGACACGATTCTCAGGTTGAAGCTAAAGCCTTTTTTCCACCTCCTCTCCATTTAATGGTAGATCTTTGCTATTCATGTACTAGCACAGGGATCTCTAACGCCTTTTAAGAATTTTGGAGATGAAAAAAGTTATCATATATCATGTCTTATTTTATAGTTGAAACATGAACATTGGGTTGCAGCCACCTCTGGAATTGCGGGAGTTAAATATTTATGCACCTCTTTTAAAGTTTCCGAAGTCCACTGGGCAGCTGAAGCACATCGAAAAGATTGTGAATTATATACCAATTGATCTGCAAACTTTGCCAGAGGAATTTCGTCATCTGCACTCGCTGAAATACCTACAGTTAAGGTGCCCATGTATGGAATCGCTGCCTGATTGTTTCGTGTGCTTAACAAACCTCCAGCACCTCTATCTCTCTCATTCCTGGAGTTTGTGTGTGCTTCCAAATTCCTTCGGGAACCTAGTTCGACTTAAACATCTGAATTTGAGAAGCTGCTATAATTTGACCATCAAGAAGGAAACATTTACAAATATCTGCATTCTTGAATATCTAGACCTTTCGAACTCCCAGAAAATCAATGTATTGCCTTCCCAAGTCGTACGTCAACGATCCATGGAAGAAATTCGATTGTTGTTTCCGCACTTGGAAGAATTGCCAGCGGATATTGGGAACCTGAGCAATTTGGATCTTCTGTTTTTGGGAAGCCCCTTGTTGGAAGCACTGCCACGTTCACTCGGTCGCCTAAGAAGCTTGAAGGAATGGTACCTGGAAGGTTGCGACAGATTGGAATGTTTGCCCGATTCCTTGGGACAATTGACTCGGTTGTCGACTATGAGAATCCGGAAATGTGGAATCCACTACTTACCAGCAGAAATGGCGAAGATGAACAATCTTAAAGAGCTAAGAGTAACGTTGTGCCCGTTACATGAGCTTCCATTGAAAAGGATGGTTGAAGGAGAAAGGGAGACATTTACAGATCCGACAGGCCGAAGAGAGTTAAGGAAATTGGAGTCTTCCATTCACAATGTTCAACAACAACAATGCATGTACCGACTGGAATACTTAGAACTAAACCGGACAAAAATATGGGAGATATCCTTTCCTGAAGGGGTTTGCCCCAGCCTTAAACATCCCCATATTGAAGATTGCAATGATCTGATGAAGGTAGTAGAACTGCCGCCAACACTCTTAACGCTGAAATTGGTTGGTTATTCTCAACTGAGGGCAATAAAGGGCTTTGTAATCTTACAAAGCTTCAAGAACTGGACATCGGGTATTGTAAAGAAGTTGAGGAGCTGCCAAGTCTGGAAAGGTTGATATCTTTGGAGAAGTTGGAGGCTATTCAATGTGGGAAGCTAAAAAGAATCCAGGGGTTGGAGAAGCTGACAAAGCTTCAAATGCTAAGCGTGTCTACTTGCCCTGCTCTCGAAGAACTGTCAGGTGTTGAAGAATCGAGGTCGTTGGAGAAGCTCAGTGCCTTTGGGCAGCTCTTTTAAAGTTTCCGAAGTCCATTGGGCAGCTGAAGCATGAGCTAAAGGATATGTGGATGATGCAGGTTGATTGTTCGTTGCTCTAGTGGGTTTTGAAACAAGAGGTGCTCGGGCTTGATCGTAGGGACTATGGTGGCCAGTTTTAGGGTGTCCTGGTGGTCATGGAGTCCCGAAAGCATCAGGTTGGTAAGGACTCCAAGCGTAAAATCAAAGCAGTCATGGCGACCGAGGAAGCAACGGAGCACTACCAAGACGACACTGATAAATCGATGTAGGATTGTATCGCTCGTCTGAAGGAAGATGTGAGGAAGGTTAGAGCTCGCACTGAGGACATGGAGGTAGACAGAGAAGTGAAGAAGGTTGTCCCGGACCAGGGGTGCAACAGAAATCAAGATTCGAAATTCTTTCGCATGTTAAAACTTTTATGGCTTAGAGCATGAAGCCATAGGAGGGCGAACTCCGACAACTTTCTCAGATAATGGATGCGTTGGAACGTCAGGTCAATCTGCTCATCACTATAGCATCTTGACTTGTCAAAAAACACGATTGCATTTTCCAAATCGTGGGTGATAAAGGAGTCTCTTCCTTAGCATGATGCGACTAAGTCTTCAGATGCACTCCAGGTTCCTGTTCTTCATGATGGATAGTTTAGTTGCGACTAAGTCTTCAGATGCACTCCAGGTTCCTGCTCTTCATGATGGATAGTTTAGTTACATCTTTTATCTTTTTCTATTTAAATCTGTTAACAATCTTAATAGTATCTTAAAAATCTTAATAGTATCTTAAAGTCATAATTTGAGTATCGCAGGTAATAATATAGAAAATACAAATTTTTACAAAGATAGTTTTTTTTTTTTTTTTTTACCATTTTTGATAAGGGACGTAATTTCCCTCTAGAAAGACCAACAAACTAATTAAATAAAAATAGACATATGACTCACATACTATTGATGTATATTTTGTGAAATTATAAATAAAAGAGTGCAATACATTTTATTCACAACAAAAAACAAGTATTACAATAGTAGCGATGTCCCTCTCGTGCGGTAATAGCGATGTGTCATGTCGTTACTTATATAAACAATATACCATTACTTATGTTTTGTACATTGGCATATCTAAATTATAAGAAGGATAGCCAACAACGATTAAAATAATAGGCAAATAGTTGGACATTGACAAGAAATGTTATCTTGACGATATTTGGTTTGGCTATGTTTTCGAGCGCGTTTGGGACTCTTAGCCATGTTGTAAATAAGCAAGTTGCCCAATTCCAGGTTTAATTTCGAAACAACACTTCCATATCAACTAGTGCACTTTAGCACTCTTGGTGATTTGCAGGTAATAATGCACATTTCTCAGACTTCTCTATAAGCTCCCTTAACCGTCATCAGCCCGTCAGCTCGTTCGACGAACCGGAACCGCCTTAACCGTATTGAACTACTGCTCCCTTAACTGTATTGAACCACCGACAGTTCATTCGAAAACCAACCCGAATTGTATTCAACTGCCACAGTTCGTTCAGAAACCAACTGGAACCGTTTTCTTGTTGGGAGCTTCTAGAATGGTCCATTACTCCATCTACGATTCTCTAACTAAATTAATGTGGAACAGTTAACACATAGCCAATAGAAGCTTGATGGAAGCATGGCTATAAAGACTTTTGTTTGGTCCCCAAGCTTGCTTAATTCAATCAATTTCCTTCAGTCTTACACCATCAATTAGAGTGAGCAGAGCTTGGAAGTGCCATACGAAAAGCAAAAATTAGTGTGGAACCGGGAAAACTTCTACAACAATTAATCAAACTCAAGCAACATCAATGGTTGGAGGTATGATCCATTTTGGCATCTAAATTTTGATTCTTTTGAAGAGTTTTATTCTGCATATTTTAGAATCGAGTTTAAGCTAACATTTGGTATCAGAGCAGATTTTATCTCTGTCTTGGTGTTTTGGAGAAAGACAGGTTTATTCTGTCTCGATGCATCCCTATTGGGTTTTCCTTGCATTTTCTCTGCACATTTTAATGCATATTGTTGTACATCTATCCATATTAAGATGGCAGAACCATACACTTTTGTGCGTCTTTCTTTTATAATTTGGTTGTACGTTTTTAAGTGAAATCACACAATAGTTAAAATTGCAATCTGGGTGATCTTTTATGGTCATTAAAATAATTTCTTTCTTAACCTCTAATTAAAAACATGCTATTTTGAATGAGTATACATCGTTGAATGTTATGCTTGAATATTGTAGTTTTATTTATGCAATTTATAATTGTTCTCATATCAACTTAATTTTATGCATAAAAGAAATAATGTCTAGTGATCCATATAATTTTTAATTGATTAGAGAATAACCACAACATCTCTAATTAAATAATATTATATATTATGATTGATTAGGATCACATAAGGAATATTTAGACATAAATTGTAATTAATTATACTAAATATAATAAAATTTATCCCACAAGAATTTTTATTATATTTATATAATTAATTAGGATAAAATATTAAATTATTCATAACTTACACACATGAATTATGAATTAATAGTTTTATCATAAAGTTCAAATCTATGATAGAATAATTGAATCTGCTTGAATTGGAAATTTAGCCCACAGACAATTTTTATGTCATTAGATTCAAATTTAAGCATGAATTTACATTGGTAAAGCATGAAATTTTATTTTATTTTTTGTTGGTCTCAATTTTAACGTAAGCATGCGATCTTTAATTTTATGCAGTTGTACAACCTGCAAATTTCTCTTAAATTCGTTGTGATATCCCTGAACTTAAGGGAGATAACTATAAGGTCTCGAAGGAGAGAGTTATCCTTCATTTGAGGTGGATGGACATAGATTATGCTATTAGGAAATATGAACCAACAACACTCACTAATACCAACACTACAACGGACATCACGCTTTATGAGCAATGGGAGCGATCTAATCTCTTAAGCATGATCTTCATTAAGACTAAAATTTCAGCTGGTATTCGTGGTTCCGTTGATCAGCATAAAAAGGTCCAAGACTTGCTGAAATCCATTGATGATCAGTTCGTCACTTCAGACAAGGCACTAGCAAGCACCCTAATCATGAAGTTCTCATCCCTAAGGCTCACCAGTGTGAAAGGTGTGCGCGAGCACATCATGCAAATGAGGGACACTGTGGCTCAACTGAAGAAACTCGAGGTTGAAAT
>ML790718.1:35766-46400 GCA_009831015.1 Picea engelmannii
ATTGAGAATGTATTGTGACAATTCAGTTGTTGTTTTTATGGCTAAAAACAACAAAAGTGGGAGTCGAAATAAACACATCGACATTAAGTATTTAGCCATAAGGGAACGTGTTAAAGAAAAGAAAGTGGTCATTGAGCACGTCAGCACTGAGTTAATGATTGCTAATCCTTTGACTAAGGGCATGCCACCATTTAAATTCAAGGAGAATGTAATGAATATGGGACTTGGTTCCATTATGTAGTTTCTCATTGTATGGACAATGTTATTTTAATGAAATTCTTAATTATTGTGATGTTTTCCTCATATTTATGTGCACCTTAATTTGATTTGAGAGAATTCATCTGTGTAGGACCAAGAATAAACATAAGGTTTATTCATTAAGAAATTGTTGCCACATGAATTATAAAATAAATAAATACATAGTAATACATGGAAGATAATACTCATCATAAGAGGACTTATCGCCATGATTCATGTATCTATTACTTAATATAGATTATCAATAGGTTTTAAGATGAGACATTAAGATTGGAAGTATGGACCAAGTGGGAGAATGTAAGCTTCCTTAACCACTGTCAGCCCGTCAGCTCGTTTGACCAATCGAAACTGCTTTAACCGTATTGAACCGTTGCTCCCTTAACTGTATTGAACCGCCGACAGTTCATTCGGAAACCAACCCAAACTGTATTCAACTGCCACAGCTCGTTCAGAAACCAACTGGAACCATTTTCATGTTGGGAGCTTCTAGAATGGTCCATTACTCCATCTACAGTTCTCTAACTATATTAATGTGGAACAGTTAACACATAGCCAATAGAAGCTTGATGGAAGCTTGGCTATAAAGATTTCTGTTTGGTCCCCAAGCTTTCTTAATTCAATCAATTTCCTTCAGTCTTACACCATCAATCAGAGTGAGCAGAGTTTGGAAGTGCCATAGGGAAAGTAAAAATTAGTGTGGAACTGAGAAAACTTCTACAACAATTAATCAAACTCAAGCAGCATCAATGGTCGGAGGTATGATCCATTTTGGCATCTAAATTTCGATTCTTTTGAAGAGTTTTATTCCGCATATTTTAGAATCGAGTTAAAGCTAACATTATCCTGCTGTAATCTTCATTGCTCCTATTTGTTCCATATCAAATGGTATCAGAGTAAACGGTCCAGGCCTGCTACTTCAAATTTTTTTTCTGCTAGCTGGGTCTCCAACACCAAAAGACCACATCAGTGTTAAGTATATAAGAAAAAACAAACGCTCTTTTTAAATATTCATAAATAAAATCTCCCATTTCCTAATGTCTATTTGTCTCATGTCTATCAGCCTCGGGTGATATATTTTTATTACAACATAATAGTTTATGCCAGTAAGGATAAAGATCGTGATAACCCTATTTGGAAATTTGGACGAGGTTTATCACAGAAAAGTTTTCTGAAAGGTTGCAAAAAACAGTAAAAATGGAAGATATCATTACCAATCTCTGGCATTGTTTTTACATTCACTTGGTCGCCTAAGCAGCTTGAAGGAATTGTACCTGGAAGGTTGTGAAAGATTGGAATGTTTGCCCGATTCCTTGGGACAATTGACTCAGTTGTCGACTATGAGAATCCGGAAATTTGGAATCCACAACTTACCTGCAGAAATGGTGAAGATGAACAATATTAAAGAGATAAGAGTAACGTTGTTCTCGTTACATGAGATTCCATTGAAAATGATTGTTGAAGGAGAAAGGGAGACATTTACAGATTCGACAGGACTGATAAATTGTGAAGCAAAGAGAAATGCAGAGAGAAAAGAATAGAACAGTATATTGAAATGTATGAAGAAGAGTACAAAAACGAAGTTTTGAAGAAGTTATGAGAAGATACAATGTAAAGGGAAATAACTGAGCTAAATAGGCTCAAGCAAGACAAAAATAGAAAGTACAACTGTCCAGTACAGCTGGCAGTGTACAATCAGACTGTTGAGGTTACACTAGGTTTAATACTCCCTCTTAAACTCAACAGTTACAATCATCAGCACTGACTATGCCTAAGTGTTGTCTCTGAAAATAAAAAACTGACTTTCCTAGTGGCTTTGTAAAGATATCAACAAGTTGATCTCGTGTACCACAGAATTGTAGTGCAATGTCACCATTATTGACTAGCTCGCGCATAAAATGAAAACGAGTGTCAATGTGTTTTCTCTTCTTGTGAAACACATGATTCTTAGATAAAGCAATTGCTGAAGTATTGTCACAGAAAATATGAGTTGGATCCTTTTCTGTATGTGACATATCTTTCAATAATCTTCTCAGCCACACAGCTTGAAAATAAGTTGAGGTAGCAGCAACATACTCTGCCTCTGTAGAAGATATTGATACAATTGGTTGCTTCTTTGATGCCCATGAAATCAGGTTCGTGCCCAGTTGAAAAACATGTCCAGATGTGCTTTTCCTGTCATCTAGGTTGCCTGCAAAATCACTGTCTGTGTAACCAGAAAGTTGATTACTATCAGACTTAGTGTACCATAAGCCAAAATTTAGTGTTCCTGCTACATATCTCAAAATTCGTTTTGCCATTTTCCAATGAGAATCTTTGGGTGATTCCATGAATCTGGAAACATGGCTGGCTGCATACATAATGTCCGGCCAAGTTGTTGTAAGATACAACAAGCTTCCTACTAAAATTTTGTACAATGTAGAATCCACTGTAGGTCCTTCATCATTTTTGCTCAATTTTGTGCCTGGTGGTATGGGGGTTTCTATTGGATTGCATCCTTCCATGCAAAATCTTTTGATGATGTCTGCTGCATACTTTTGCTGACAGACAAAAATGCCTTTGATTGATTGATTAACCTCAATCCCTAAAAGATATTTCATTATGCCAAGATCTTTCATCTCAAACTCAGATTGCATGGCATGTTTAAAATCTGTTAACTCAAGATTTCCTGTATAGATCATGTCATCAACATATAAACATACAATCAAAATTTTACCATGTTGGTCTGTTTTGGTATAAAGAGTTGGCTCATTTTGGCTTCTGCTGAAACCACTTTTGATCATATAAGTGTCAATTCTGCTGTACCAAGCTCTTGGAGCTTTCTTTAAGCCATACAAGGCTTTCTTCAACCGATATACTTTGGCTGGGTGCTCTTTGACTTCAAATCCAGGTGGCTGATCGACATAAACTTCTTCTTCTAAAATACCATTCAGGAATGCTGACTTGACATCCATTTGGTATACTTGCCATTTGTGTTGTGCTGCTATGGCCAATAGAGTCCTTACAGTGTCTAATCTTGCTACTGGAGAAAAGTTTCACCATAATCAGTACCTGGTTGTTGTCAGAAGCCTTTGGCAACAAGTCTTGCCTTGTGCTTTTCAATCTGCCCTTTTTCATTGAGTTTAGTTTTGTAAACCCACTTGACACCAATACTTTTCTTGTGTCTTGGCAAATCAACAAGATCCCATGTCTTATTCTTCTCAATGGAGTCAATTTATTAGTTCATGGCTTGAACCCAATGTGGCTCCTTAGCTGCTTCCTTAAAGGATGTAGGTTGACATGACATTAAAGCAAAAAGATTGTGTTGTTCAAAGTCATCCAACTGCTGATAGATTTCTCTCAAACTTCGAGTTCTCTGATTTTGTGATTCAGAGAATGATTCTCTGCTGGAAGTTGAGTTATCCTGAGAGTTTTCAGGTTGTCTTTGTACCTGCAATCTTGGAAGAATAGTTTGAGGTACTTGTTGTTCTAAATTTTTTGCATTTTCAGAACTTGGTAGCAATGGATTTTGACTGTCCATTTGCTGATTTTCTGAATCATTCCAGAATTGATTTTCCAGAAATTTTACATCTCTGCTGAGAATTAATTTCTTGGTGATTGGATTGTAAAGCCTGTAAGCTTTAGATGTTTCACTATATCCAGTGAAAATACATTTCTCACTTTTATCATCAAGTTTCTTCCTTAATTCTGAAGGTATGTGAGCATATGCTATGCATCCGAATGTCCTTAGATGCGCTACATTGAGCTTTGTTCCACTCCATGCTTCTTGGGGAACTTTCATCTTTAGACTTGTGGTTGGTGATCTATTCAAGAGATAAAATGAGCATGCTACTACTTCAGCCCAAAAAGTATTTGACAAACTTTTCTCTTTGAGAAGTGTTCTTGCCATATTCATTATTGTTTGATTTTTCCTTTCAGCCACTCCATTCTGCTGTGGAGTATATCTGGTTGTTGTTTGCATGATGATGCCTTGAGATTTGCAGAAATTTGCAAATTCTCTGGAGTTGTATTCGCCGCCTCCATCTGAACTGAGTACTTTGATATATTTGCCACTCTGTTTTTCAGCTTCTACCTTGAATTCTTTGAATTTTGTAAATGTTTCAGACTTGTGTATGAGAAAATAGATCCATATTTTTCTGCCGAAATCATCAATAAATGTTAGAAAGTAAAAACTACCACCTATTGACTCTGTTTTCATTGGTCCACATAGGTTAGTGTGAACAAGTTCAAGATTTTGTTTGGCTTGATTTGATGACTGTGGAAAACTAGTTCTCTTATGTTTTCCAAGTATGCAAGACTCACATGGGGGAATTTGCTCTTTAAAGATAGGTAGACCTTTGACCATGGAGTTCTTCTGAAGAAGACTTAGACTCTGAAATGGTAGATGTCCAAATCTTGTATGCCAAACCATTGTTTCAT
Organism: Picea engelmannii; assembly: GCA_009831015.1. Lineage (NCBI taxonomy): Eukaryota > Viridiplantae > Streptophyta > Pinopsida > Pinales > Pinaceae > Picea > Picea engelmannii. The sequence goes on from ML790718.1 coordinate 40,441, forward strand.
TAAGGGTAGATTCACTCTGTGCATATGGTTGACTCAGATTTGCAGTTCTGAGGGCAAGGGGAAACATCCTATTTGGAGTCATATGGATTTTAGAAATCAATTTTCTGCTGGGGTATTTGTAATATATTTTGCAAGATGCTCCCTCAAAAAGTACCTTATAGCCATGTTCAATGAGCTGTCCTACACTTAGCAAGTTATGTTTCAGATTTGGTACATGATAGACATTATTTATGTCTTTGTTTACATTCTGTTTAGTAAGAATAGGAACAATTCATTTTCCTTGAACTTTGACTAAGTAATCATTTCCTAGTGTAATATCAGATGAGATTGAAGAATCAATGCATGAAAGTAATTCTTTGTTACTTGTCATGTGATTGCTGCATCCACTGTCCAACAACCAGAGATATTTAGGTTGTTCTTCAGTCTTGTGGCATGAGAGAAACATACCTCTTGAGGTGTCTCCCGTATGATTTGACACATGTGCTCTGCCTGAGAGCTGATCTGCTTGCTTCTTCCTACATTCAGATTCATAGTGCCCATACTTTTTGCAATAATAGCATTGTATGCTTGTTTTGTCATTTGATCTTCTCCCTCTACCTCTTTGAGGCTGGAAATTCTGATGTTGATTTTGTTGCTGATTTCTTTGACCTTAGAAATTTTGATTCAGATATTGTTGTCTGTTACCTCCAGTGGAATGAGAGTTATTTTGATTGCTCCCTCTTCCTTGGTAACCTCTGCTTCTTCCTCTGCCTCTCCCTTTGCTGAAGGAGAATTGAGTTTTGAAGGCATTGTATATTGACTCATCTGTGAGATGCAGTCTGGTCTCATGTGTCACCAGAGAACCAAATAATTCATCTGTTGAAAATATTGACAGATCTTTGGATTCAAGGATTGTCGTTACAACCATTTCAAATTTCTTGGGTAAACTTCTGAGGATTTTCTCAACAATGTGTTGATCAGTGATGGCTTCGCCAGTCAATCTGATCTGGTTCACGATTGCCATGACTTTGGTCATGAACTGATCCACATTTTCGGACTCTGTCATCCTTAAAGTCTCAAATTGTGTCCTCAAGGTCTGTAGTTTAACTGGTTTGACCCTGTCATTTCCTTGGTAGGAAGATTTAAGAATATCCCAGGCCTGTTTGGAAGTACCAGCGCCTGTGATTTTTGAGAAAATCGAGTCATCCACAGAATTCTGAATCCACAATTTCGCTTTATTTTCTTTGGTCCTCAGTGTTGCCTGAGCAATTCGCTGTGGATTATTCATGGCAGACAGGGCTGCTGGATCTAGTTCCACATATCCAAGATCCACTGGTTCCAAACACTCTTGTGCTTGCAAGAACGACCTCATTCGTAGAGACCAAAACTCATAATTCTTTCCCAGAAGAATCGGACCCTGAGTTGGTCCTAAATTGCTAGACGACGCCATAAAAACAATTTGCAGAAAAAATAGAGGGAAATTTCGTATTTACCTCCGATCGTCAATTTGTCGATGGCCGAGGGGAGCTTATCGGGTTTGAATGATCCCTTAGTCTCCTTGTAATGTGACCAAATGCCTTACTGTTAAAGCGCTACGAGATTTTTCGGCTCTTTGTCTTTCAAATCGCCGAAATGCGAAAAATTGCCTTTGGACAATTCAACGATCTAGATCTTGTGTGATCTGACGGTCCAGATCTTGTGTGATCTGACAGTCCAGATCTTATCGGGATATCGCGAATCGCTATTTTGCTATTTTTGATGACGAGTTCTTTTGACTCCTCGATTCCCCGATCTCCAATTTACCGATGGCGCGTTCCTTTCGGGACTTTCCCGATTGCTTTGATCTCTGCCACGCGTCCCAACAGATGGATGATCGTGATCTCTCCTCGCGATTTCGCGATTGGATATGACCCGGACGTCTCGTCTTCAGGATCCGCGAAACGCCAAACACTGATGCGCCGATTGACTCTCCCGATCTCGTCCACGTGTCTCCTCAAGATGGACGACTTCGATCGTTTACGGGGTTTTCACCACAAAGAAACCCGATCTCTTGTCCTCAGGATTCAGGATTTGTCGAATCCTGATATGTCGATGGCCCTTTCCTTTTGGGGACTTTTCCCGAGTCCTCATATTTACTCCACGCGTCCCCTCAAGATGGATGGTCCTGATTCAACCTCGGGATATCGCGACTTGCGATGCTCCATTGACACAATTTCTCTGTCAACTTGAAACCCTGAATGCCGAAACGCCGACGGTTTCCATGATGTCCACCACGTGTCCGGTCAAATGGATGGCTGATACTTTATCTCTATTTTGCGTATCACGATTTTGCGAGTTTCGAAGTCCTGTTGAAACGGTCTTTCAAAACCGTGAACTCTGAAATGCCGATTTAACGACACTCGTATCTGCTGCCACCTGTCCTCTGAGATGGACAACTCACAAGTCCTCTTGGGATTTCGCGATATCACGTATCAGAGTTTTTGGAGTGCAATCTTTGCTCTTCCAACTCCCGATTACCGATTTTGCGATGTGATAAGATCAACGGTTCACGATCTTTCTTGATCCAATGGTCCAGAATGACTCGTGATTTCACGATTCGTGAATTCTCACGACATGTCTTCTGACCTTTACACCTGCGAGTCACGAAATGTCGAGATCTCGCCACGTGTGTCTTGATGGATGGTCCAGATGATGTCGGGACTTCTCAAGTCAAAATTTCTCCTGTGCGCTCTAGAGGATTAAACCTCGTGCACTTTCTTGCTGATCCAACAGCTGTCGGGCCTCTTGTTAGCCTATGGCTTACCTTTACCAATAACTAAGTCTAAATTGTCACCTATATTTTTATTATTCATTTAGGATATTAGTAATATATCCTCAAGTGATGACTAATGAGTTAGTTAAGATTGCCTAGCCTAGTCATCATGCATGATTTTAGGATCTAGAGCAAATCTCTCTATGAGGTGGCATCATCCATTGTACTATAAATATGTAACATTGGAGTGAATAAAGAGTGTGTTGGCTATTGTGCCTTTTCCGCCATGTTACTGTTCTTGTCTCCAATTTATTGTGCTTAATTTCTTCATATGGTATCAAAGCTAGGACAGCCCTGACTCTCTCACGAGAGGGGATGGAATATGAGATAGATTGAGAGATGATCCTCTGTACATATGTAGAGTAGCAGAGTGTTGAATTTTTTATTGTTGTGTGTTACCTTAGTTCTGTGTGCAAATCTCCCTGAAAGAGCCATATCGTTGCATGACCAGATCGCTGATGTAGATGTGTTGTTGTTGTTTTGTGAGGTGAAAAAAAAAGAAAAAAAGAAAGAAAGGAGCCACCATCACCGTTTGAGTTTAGTGTGAGCTGCATTCTGCCTGCTTAATCGCCTGATAGGATATCCCCAGAAAAGGAAGCCATCATCTGCTGAGTCGTTCCATCTGAGCTGTGCTGAGTCGATCTGAAAGGAGGAGATGACATTGTGGACAAGACGAGGAGGAGCGTTAACTGCTTGGAGAAGCCCGCACCAAGGAGACGGTTGTTGATGGTTGTGCCAATCCATGCCATGCATATTGTTGATTGAGGAATCGTTTGCAAGTCAGATCCACTAATTCATGTGATCAGAGGAGCCTGTGTGCGTGTAAATGCGAGCCATCATCCAAACAGAAAAATCCACCCTAGATCTTCAGAAAAATCCGACATATTTCTCTATTGTTTGTCGTGGAGATAACTGCACAAACATTGTTGTACAAGAGAACCGCCTATCCGCCTGCGTGAGTTTGAAAGGAAGTTGTGTGTTCTCTATGTGATTCGCTGGTGGCGCCCAATTAGAAGGAGTCCTTGTGCACTTCGCCCAATGCACTTCGCCCAATTCGCTGTGTTCAGGCATTGAAATCCAACTGCCTGCTTGCTCCTTGGCTTATTCGTATCCATGCTACAATAAATGATCCATTCATGTTTATCTGAAATGAATTAATTTCAGGCCGTTTCTTTTTCAGGCCAGCAATAGGGCTCCCTTCACTCGAATTTCGACACCGAAAAGAGATTTCATGGCCACTGCGTATTGGGGTGGAAAGGCGACTCCCACTTCCATTATCGATCTTGTGGAGAAGGCGTGTTCATCAAACATAGTGTTGAACATCTGGTTCGAAGTGATCCCAGGGAGGAGAAACCCTAGCAACTGTTATTAGAGCGAAAAATAAATAAATTAATTTCTCGCTTCCGTGAAGAGAAAGGTGGGACGCCCACTACAGAAAGGAGAGTCTGACCAGTGGCGCAGAAGGAGAGATCACGGGTCAGGAGAAGATTTTGGTCTGCTGATTTGTTGAAAACCCTCGAATCTCCCTTTGATTTGTTGAAAACCTTCGAATCTACACGTGTCCTTCACTCAAACAAAAGAAAAGATTCAGATCGTGCTTGTCTAACAAAGGAAAAAGCTCTGCAACAATTTCATCATATTCTGGGTAACAGTTCTGCAGATCTCTTTTCAGTCAATGCAATAATGCAGGTATTCATGTGTCCAGATCACATTCTCAAGGCACACTGCATTGAGAACACGATCCTCATTGGTAGTTGAGTCATTGTATGCTTAGGAAATTCACTTCCTTCGATCTGACACATGGAAAGACGTTCCCACTATCATAGTCTTGACATCAGTTTTGAAGGACGTTTCAAGCCCATTAAAAGATGAAAAATCAGAAAATTGAGAGGATATCCTCTTCACCACTATTAGGGAGGATGTGTATGCCAAGTTCAAGAGAAAAAGGAGGTAATTGATTTCATTTGATTGACTTTATAGTGCATAAACTTTTGAGAGTTTGAGAAAGTAATATTGTGTCCTTTGGAGGATCTATAAGGATTGTTGTATTTAAAAAACTAAAAAAATAAATAAAATAAATTGGTGTCTTTCTTTAGTTTAGAGGGAACAAAAGTTTACTTGAAGGTTTGATAAAGAGATGTGATGACAAAGATTGTAATTGAAAAGAGAATTGCTCTTAGGTGTAAGAGCTAATTGTATTTTGACACACTATTGTGATCACAAGGAAATCCATAATAAAATAGATTATTTTTGTTCGTGTCCTAGATCCGCCTGAAATTGAATAAGGGGATCTTAGGTACACCTTGTGCTTGTGTGATGGTGGTTTTCTTATGGGTGCTTTATATGGTGATTTATGTCTAGTATTGACATAATTATTGATCATTTAATACAACACACATGAAGTTAAGGAAATTCAAGCACTTAGTTAATGAAATTCAAGCACAATGGAGCGCAAGTAATCAAGAAGCAGCGAAGATATTAAACTAGCAATCATATCAGCAATGCACAAATCAAGCTTGTAATGGAAGGATAATTGGACGTGACTTGGAGTCGAAAACATCATCACATTTGAAGATCAACTCAACTTTCAATCATGATTTATTGTAACTTGCAAATAGTCATTTGGTAAGTTTACTTGTGTTGATAAATCAAGTGAAATTGAATTAGTCATAAGGTGCATTTTCGGCTGAGCCTGACACCCTAGAGTCATTTTTGAGTCATAATTGACAAGGATGATTACTTGAAACTCATATCATTGTAATACTTTGGGATGCATTTTCGGTGGTAACCGACATCCTCAAATTCTTGGCAGAAAGCAAGAAAAGTTCAAGTGAGCGAGTACAAGCGAGCGAGAAACAAATTCAAGTGAGCGTGAATAGCAATCAAGCGTGAAGTTCAAATTCAAGTGAGCGAGTTGAAAATAATCCTTCTTCTGTCGAGTCAAAATTGTAATAAGGATCTACCAACACAAGGAGACCTTTTTTAGTGTTTTAAAATGGCTCAAAGTCTCGAATTATTAAAGTTATTGAACACTCTAATAAACACCACTGAAGACAACACAGTGACATTGAACAAAGAAACTCTTCAATCAGTGCTAACTTGTTTGCAAGTGACGCAAGATAAAGTTAGACTTCTTCAATCTCTATCCCAGCTATTGAATGATGAGTTG
>ML790718.1:47556-78638 GCA_009831015.1 Picea engelmannii
CATGCTCAGCATCCAGATTGGCGGTTTTTCAGGCAGTTCTTCATTGAGGCTCAGCACAAGAGTTTCAGTATGAAGACATGGAATTGATACCAGTTTATGCTTTATTGCTGGTATTATTGATCGGACTTGTGATTGAGGGGGGGGATTGTTAGCCTATGGCTTACCTTTACCAATCACTAAGTCTAAATTGTCACCGATATTTGTATTATTCATTTAGGATATTAGTAATATATCCTCAAGTGATGACTAATGAGTTAGTTAAGATTGCCTAGCCTAGTCATCATGCATGATTTTAGGATCTAGAGAAAATCTCTCTATGAGGTGCATCATCCATTGTACTATAAATATGTAACATTGGAGTGAATAAAGAGTGTGTTGGCTATTGTGCCTTTTCTGCCATGTCGTTGTTCTTGTCTCCAATTTATTGTGCTTAATTTCTTCACCTCTGCGCAAGATCTAACGGCTGAAACTCTTTCGCCTTTTCCGTGCTTTCTTCTTCCCTTCTGAACTGGTTTCCCGCTTCAGATCCATTCACAAGATGAATCTTACGGCCTTAATGGTTGTTCTTTGCACTTTAGACGCGATCTTTGCTGAATTTGACGGAATTTTCTTCTGTGGAAGAAAGATCCGTGAATCTTTCAAAGATTTGAAAGAATTTCATGAATTCTTCGTTCTCTGCTACAATCTTTGATAGATTTGAGCGAATTTCAAAAAAATTTAAACGATTCTGCCTTCTGCAGGAATCTTTAACGATTTTGAACAAATTCTTCGGGTTCTTTAAATGTGCTTCCATCCTGCAGCTCTTCTTCGTCAATCTTTGACGATTCTTGAAAGAAGTGCAAGAATATTTACTGTTTCTTCTTCTGCTTCTCTTCTTCCTCGATCTTTCGAGCGTTGTACGCTCTGCTTCGTCACGTGAGCTTCTTACGCTGTTCTTTGAGCATATGACGGTCTGCTTCCTCGTGGAGGTTTCCTGCGAGGATCTTTCGAGAGTATGGTGGACAGCTCTCCAATCCTTGTGAACAAGTCTGTGTCGCGTGCTCTCAAGATCCGTGAAGCTCTGCACTGTGAGGATCGTGTGGCTCTCCAGACTGTGTGAAGAGGCTTACTGCTAAAGCTATGATACCATGATAAATTTTGAAGCAAAGAGAAATGCAGAGAGAAAAGAATAGAACAGTATATTGAAATGTATGAAGAAGAGTACAAAAATGAAGTTTTGAAGAAGTTCTGAGAAGATACAATGTAAAGGGAAATAGCTGAGATAAATAGGCTCAAGCAAGACAAAAATAGAAAGTACAGCTGTCCAGTATAGCTGGAAATGTATAGTCAGACAGTTGAGGTTACACTATGTTTAATAAGGCCGAAGAGAGTTAAGGAAATTGGAGTCTTCCATTCACAATGTTCAACAACAACATTGCATGTACCGACTGGAATACTTAGAACTAAACCGGACAAAAGTATGGGAGATATCCTTTCCTAAAGGGGTTTTCCCCAACCTTAAACATCTCCATATTGAAGATTTCAATGATCTAATGAAGGTAGGAGAACTACCACGAACACTTTGAACACTGAAATTGGGTGGTTTTTCTCAACTGAGGGAAATACAATGGCTTTGTAATCTTACAACGCTTCAAGAATTGGACATCATGTATTGTAAATAAGTTGAGGAGCTTCCAAGTCTGCAAAGGTTGATATCTTTGGAGAAGTTGGAGGCTATTCAATGTGGGAAGCTAAAAAGAATCTAGGGGTTGGAGAAGTTGACAAAGCATCAAATGTTAAGCGTGTCTACTTTCCCTTCTCTCGAAAAACGGTCAGGTGTTGAAGAATCAAGGTCATTGGAGAAGATCAATGCCTTTTAGTGTACCAGACTCGAGTGGCATGGGGAAGCAATGGAGCAGCTGCACCAACGATTGGAAGAAGGCATTGTTACACAGAGATGCAACAATATTTTAAAACCATAAAGGCGAGCCTTAAGTTGGATTTGGAGATTTGCAAATGTGCAAAGTTTTGAGCAGACAAACTCTCACTTCAATGTTCCACTTGAGTTGGATTTGGAGATGTGGTTCTAGGCATTAAGTTTTTCCAGAAACCATATCTTCTAATCATTCCACCTGCGCAATGATGCTAAAAGAAAATATAAATTACTTTACAATTTTAAAGGACTCTGTGAACATATTCTTTTCACCTTCATATGTTGTTTTTACCTTCAGTCAGAGCTATAAATTATGGTTGAATAGTAAAATATAAAGAGCTATAAATAATGATTATGGTTGAATGGTAAAATATAAAGGCAATTTGACAAACGTGTTTTTGATTTTTATTACGCCGAAAGGCGTACACCTATTGACAATGGGCACATTTAATAGGTTTTTAGTTCTTAATATGTTTTCTATGGATGAGATTAAATATGCTTAGAATATTCTTAGTCGTCACAATAAATAAATGGCTCTAATTTCATCCATTAACTTCCTAGCTGTTATAAAGACATCCGTTTATATGTTTACTTTTTTACATTTACCTAATAGTGTTTAAAAATTACCGTGTTCACTAACTTATTGCCACATCTACCTGATTAAAAGATATTAAATTATTCTCACAGAGTTTCTGCCGACTAACGTTTAGTGACCATGTTTCTGTGCTGGCATTACCAACGATCTCAATCGTGGCCGCGTTTAATAGCCGTAAGCCGCCGCTTTCGGCGTTCACCAGCTGCGAGTTAGCGACTGTGCTAGTTTAAAAGTAAATAAATAATAGTTTTTGCCAACCAAAACTGATAGTAAAATATAAAGAGCTATAAATAATGATTATGGTTGAATGGTAAACTAGCACAGCCTCTAACTCGAGACTCTATAAAAAAAAACTTAATTGATACAATGTCAAGATTGCCCGTCTAGTAAACATTTTCACCTTAATTAAAAAAACTTAATTATTGGCCAGTCAATCTTCAAAGACACGTCAAACATTATCAAACGCCATGAATATTACCAAAATTCTTCGCCAAACACCTTAAGATCATCGAGAGGCCCTACCTGTAAAAGAAAATGGTTCCAGATTGAGACAAGTGCAATCTAGGCTGAGCTGAATGGGACACCTGACACTAGTAAACACTCCACTCTTGGATAAAACTGTGTGTCAGTTTTTGAAACATCTAATATTTCTAGTAAACACTCTACCCACCCATCATGTGCACAATAAAAATTGGACGTTCCAAATTCAAAACCTAACACAGTTTTATTCCGAATTAATTTTGAACATTTCGAATTCAAAACCTAACCCACAGTTTTATCTAAGAAAAATAAATAAGCATATATTATTATCTCTTTGAAATCAACCACATAGAGCTGTAGGATCAACACAAGCATACTTGTGATCAATGATAATGTTTCTTCAATGCTATTCGAAACGGTTGCTGTAATAGAAGGTCCAGCAACTAGGGATGGTACTATTGTCACTACTTCAATCCCGTGATCAGATCCAAATTGAAGAGTTGCTTGCTCTGCTAATGTCTTGGCCATATAATATGTCTGAACATCAAATACCCCATTTGTCTTCACTTCCATTAATAATAAACATATTGCTTCGAATTCAACATTAGCTGCATATCTACAAAGAAAAGAGGCTTTTCACGCCTGATGAGATCGACCACGGTCCAGCAGGATTCGTCATCGCAGGCCCTGAATTCGTCATTGTCATTCAGTGGAAAAGCTGCAGATACAGAGGAAGTGTATATAACATGCCTAACGGATTTTGCCTTCGCGCAAGCCCTCGTGATATCAAGTGTCCCATTAACCTCAGCACTCGATTGCATTGAGTTAAACGAAAATCACTAATCCTTGCATTCAGTTAAACGAGAACAATGGAGATGCAGTGGTAGCCGCCATCTTCCATTTGACCTACATGCATCCATATAAAATGAAACGCGTAGACAGTGGCCGCCATCTTCCATTCTGTGTGCATGCATCCATATAAAATGAAACGCGCGGATAATGGACAATCAGAAAATGAAACCCACAGTCAGAAAATAAACGCATCGATAGCTAACAAAAACCAGAAAATGAAATTCGTGGTGGTAATCTCAAAGGTTAATCATTTAAAAGTGGTTATCATGTAGTGCTACAGGAATTTTTTAAGCATTCAAAAATACAAGGAAGTTATGAAGAGTAAATCACATTCATTGATTTGGGAGGACGACTAAGAATATGCCAGCATCTTCATTGTTAAGCATTAGATTAGAATTTTAAATTAAAAGGTGATTAATTGTGCCCATTGCCAATAGGTATACGCCTTTCTACGTAAATATAAAAACAATTTAACAAACATGTTTTTAATTTTTATTTAAAAGTAAATAAATAATAGTTTTTGCCGACCAAAACTTCTATTAAAATGGGATTAGTGTAAGAAAGAGTACATTAAGAATAAGTGTTTCTGGATTTTTCTCTAATCTCAAATCTTCAATCACTAAAGCAAGATTTTTGTCGAAATTTATGTGGTGGAAGTGTTTGTTGATTTCCTCATACGATGTTACAACTCTCGTGGAACCATGCCGATACTCTCAAGCAAAGAAACGAACTTTGTTTATACAATTCGTTCACATTTCAGGAATTTCGCAAAACTTTTTAACATTGGAACCATGCCCACACTCTCAAGCAAGGAAACCTAAAGTGTTTATACAATTCGTTCACATTTCAGGCATTTCGTAAAACTTTTTAACATTTTTTAAATTTCAAATATTGATTTGGTTTATATTGACCAATACACCCTGATGGGGTGACAGGTGGTTTTGACGGCCATGCAGATTTGGCACGGGACATACGTGGTGAGGGTGATATCACAGTGTGGGTAGTCTTGTCTATAGCCTCGCGTGTTGGGTTGATCAATGCTCATTCCCTTCTTTTGTATCGTCTGCTCTGAGTATGAATATTTGTTCGGACGATTGGGATGTGCAGTGCAGGGTTTCTTTTCCTTCCTCGCTCGACCATTATGAGCTCATTAACGATTAGTGAAGTGGAGTTCGACCTCGTCTTTGGGAGCATCATGGAAAAGGATGGAAGGCAGATTGACAAGGAGAGTATACAGTCTGGGGTCATGTTGAATTCTCGATTGGTCTTGGAGGTTGATTGTTCATTTCTCTAGTGGGTTTTGAAACAAGAGGTGCTCGGGGGCAATCGTAGGGACTTTGGTGGCCAGTTTGAGGGCGTCCTGGTGGTCATGGAGTCCCGAAAGCATCAAGCTAGTAAGGACTCCAAGAGAAAAACCAAAGCAGTCATGGCGACCGAGGAGGAAGTGGAGAACTACCAAGATGATATTGATAAATCGATGTAGGATTTTATCGCTCGTCTGAAGGAAGAGGTGAGGAAGGTTAGAGCTCGCACTAAGGACATGGAGTTAGACAGAAGTGAAGAAGGTTGTCCCAGACCTGGGTTGCACCAGAATTCAAGATTCAAAATTCTTTAGCACTATTGGACTTTAGTGGCATACTAAATCTATTATGGCTCAGAGCATGAAGCCATAGGAGGGTGAACTTTGTGTTGATGGGCGTAAATGTCACACCGTCAACTGGAAGGTCAAATCCGGACCGGGGTTGTGCAGCGTACAAGATTTGCTTGACATCTTGCAAAACGAATGCTCTTAAAAGTTTTTATGAAGAGATAAAGAAAACACATACATTTTTATGTATTCTTTTGAATATTTAAAGCTCTAAAACTAATGAATGCTAATCAAATATAATTGAAATAAGAATTCATCAACAATAAAAAGCTAATTCATGTTGTTCTTATTTCATTGATAAATAATTTAACTAATTAACAAATAAACTAACGTGTAACTAATCGACTAAAGTGAACTTATCTTCTTGTGTAATTCAAACTCCGATCTGTCCTACATATGAGGGAAACGTGTAACAGAACAGTGCTAATACTCCCAAAACAAACTCAAATATGCATTTGGGCTAGAATATAACAACAAAATGATAAATGTACAGATCTAGTGATCTTATGATAATCAACACTTATAAAGAGAGGAAACTCAATTCAAAGTATTAATATAATCCATCATTTAATATCTAGAATAAATCGACAATAATCAAATGGTAGATTGATCACATATGTAAAATGGAATAACAAAGTATAGACATCATCTAAATACATAATAATATGAAGCACCATATGATAACCAGACTAAAGCTACATCAAACATAATGATATTTCATAAGATCGATGTAATGAAAAAACATAATGGGTAATCATCACACAGGTCTAATGCCGATGGTGAATGGCTTCTCCATATCAGTCCTCCAAATCACATGTCCATAATGTATCCCAGCAAAAGATGTCTTCACTACTAATAGTGACCACTATTTAAACTAGTTTTGGATTGACAAATTCTTATCATGCAAGATAGAGTGCAATCCCCCAAAAATAGATTGTCTTACAAAAATAGTGTAACACGAAACCATTCATGTAGGAGTTGGTTTGTCAAAATAATAACAAAGTTTTATGAAAATAAAAGAAAGAAACTACAGAACTAGACATTGCATGATCCCAAATAGTTTCTCCATGTAAATAGCACCATAATCAGCATTTTCCGGTAGATAGGAAAATGAAATTGATATTCAGAAAACAATGCTAACTAATATTCAGAAATAGACTGGCTATAGAATCATAGATTTTGTAGCTAGTCTTATTATTAACAAAGAGAATCAAAACTAAATATTCCTATTTTAACTTTCATAACAAAATAAAATGGAATAAAATAAATCAAAATCAATTTTACCATTTAGAAATTAGACAGTGAAGGATCAAACAGTTATGAATTAATGATGGCATTGAAGCTGGTTGCATTTTTTATGATTATATTACCGAATCTTTTGGGCCTTTTATTTACCCTTTATGTGCATGCTTTCAACTCTTGGTTTTCTCGTTCAAGTAGAGAATTATGAGCAACTAGATGTTTTACTTGTGCCTGTAACAATGGTATGTCCCTGTAATAGCGTTCTACCCAATCGAAACAGCTGTCACAAAGCGTCGATGCTATAGCAGGCCGAGGTGGAACGTATTCAACAACAGGTATTTCATGCTTCTCTGTGACTTGTTTAAAGTCATGGCTGATGCCAGCAAAACCCTCTTGGCCTTTCAGAAATGGGGGTAATCTAGAGACAAAGTCATATTGCTCAACTTGACCAACAGTTTCATTCTTGAGACATTGGTTGTCTGGATCTTCCCGAGCAAGGAAATCATTGATCTCTTCATCTGAAAAATGATTATTGACTTTGATCGTAGAGATCAAGCTCAAATGATCATTTTTTCGGTTCCTTAAACTCTTAGATATCAATCGACCAGACCTCTTATTCATAAAATTCAAATCTAAGCTTTGTTGTTTCTTACCCTTACAAATTTTCTTTACAATAGGTTTGTTGCTGTGATTTTGATTAGGTTCATTAGCAAGAACAGAGGAAATCCTTCCTTTTAATTCATCCACTACCTGTTCCAATGATTTTCTGGGAGAAAAAATGCATCGTGATTTTTTAACCATGGGGGTTTGCAAAGCAACAGACACATATTCATTAATTTCACAACCATTAGGTGAATCGAACCCTTGACTCTCAGTTACGTGATCATCAGAAGATGGGTTCACATTTAAAGGTGAATTCCCAATACTATCGGGTTGGGTGAAACCGTTTCGACTCAGAAAACTTTCCCAAGTGTCCCCAATTTTTGACAGGTGCAATAACAACAAGATTTTTATAAGCCCGTGATGAAAAAGGCTCGACAAAGAGTTTATGCTCTATCTCTTATAACATTTTGACATTTTATATAGGCTCATTAACAAGTAGAATGACATGTGTAGTTTAAACACTATGAACAACATCAATAGTCAGATGTGGTATAAAAAGACCAAACCATACCGGCCCTCGCATGTGATAAATTGTTTCAATATCAAAATAAGGTTGTGCCATCTAGGTTTCAGAAGGTCAATAGGAATACCTTTAGGGAAGCAGGTGGATTTGCAAGAGACCATGAAAAAGATCCATGGAGCATCCTCCATTTTGGCATTTTTAAACCACTTTTCTCCTTCCTGTGGGAGTCTTGTGGCCCAGGCTATGAAGTCTTTTGTGAATTCCAATTGGACAACCCTGACCTTGGCTCTAAACCCATCAAATGTTTGCGCAAAGGCCTGTGCGACCGCAAGGTTGTAATCTTCGAATTTCCTAAGGAAGATATCCCAACCTTGAGCCTTCAAATAGTCTATGGCATCGTCGTGGGCAAGAAGGTTCTGGCAGCCATTCGATTCAATTCGAACCACAGGGGCCATGGCCACTGTGAAATAGACACAATAGATATCACAGGAGGTAGGCTTCGACTTTCAATAAACGGGTAGCAGATAGAGGTATGTGGAAACTAAAATGGCCCAATAGCTATGAAGTTTGGAGATTGCCATGCTTGATAGATTAAGTTAAGGGAGTGATAGAAAAATAGGGGGCGTGCATAATTACAAGACATTATCCATAATGAATATCAAACCCTCAACCACAATCAAATGCCAATTCGAATAATGATTGGGTTCATTAATTTCACAGGACAACAAGGTGAGGTGTGTTTGTAGGTACATCAGACCTGTACCAAATGACATGACAACGATATGACCGATATAACAATGAGCATGTATCAATTTCTAACCCAAGGTTGCAGCGCGAAAATGATCGAACCATATAATCAACAATGTATAATACCATCATACATAGAAATGTGACAATCAATTAATCAATGGGTTTATAAGACTTCAATCTAGTAACATATAAGTTCCCTCAAAGTGTAATATCTTAGGTAAAAAAATAGAAGAACAATACGGCCTACAAAATCATTACTCAAGACAAACTTTTTTGTTTAAAGTTCATGCTTGCAGTCATAAATTTTAAACAAAACAAACGAAAAATTTAAACAAAAAACTCATAATATAAGTTTAGCCCAATCTTCGCCTCGAAGCCCTGAAACATAAGTGTTTATAAATGTAAGGAGGTGGCAGCTACAGAAAGATATAATCTCTTTTTGATGATTTTAATTGTGATAAAAATAGATAGAATTGGTGGCTTCCAATAGTTTGACAACTTTATCAGAACATGGATGCATTGAAACGTCAGGTCAGTCTACTCATCACTATGGCATCTTGACTTGTCAAAAAATACGGTTGCATTTTCCAAATCCCAGGTGATAAAGGAGCCTCTTCCTTTGCCAGGGCTCCTCATCCTCATCCTTATCATGATGCGAACAAGTCGTTAGAGACACTCCAAGTTCCTGCTCCTCATGATGGATAGTTCAGTTACATATTTTATCTTTTTCTATTAGATTTGTTAACAATATTAATAGTATCTTAAAGTCATAATTTGGGTATCGCAGGTAGTATAAAAAAGATAAACTTTTACAAAGATAGTTTTTTTTAGCATTTTTGATAAATGACGTAATTTCCCTTTAGGAAGACCAACAAACCGATTAAATAAAAATAAACATATGACTCACATGGCCATACTACTAATGTATATTTTGTGAAATTATAAATAAAAGAGTACAATACATTTTATTCACAACATAAAAACAAGTGTTATAGTAGTAGTGATGTTCCTACTGTAAAAGGGATGCAGTAATAGTGATGTGTCATGTCGTTACTTATATAAACAAAAGACCATTGTGTATGTTTTGTACATTATCATAACTAAATTATAAGCAGGATAGACAACAACGATTAAAATAGTAGGCAAACAGTTGGACACTGACGAGAAATGTTACCTTGACCATATTTTCTTTGGCTATGTTCTCCAGAGAGTTTGGGAATCTCATCCATATTGGAAATAAGAAATTTTCCCAATTCCAGCTTCAATCTCGAGCATATCAATGGAGAAATGCCTTATTTCGGTAAAAATGAAATCCAATTCCCCCAAATAAAATGCATAAACACCTGAGATCGAATCTTCAATTCGTTTATTTATGTAGAGACAAAGAAAATAATATTGTTTTTCTAGTGGATAACATGGCTAAAATCCCTTCGGTCTTACTCCGTAGAGTCAACTTCAGAAGGAAGGTCTTGCAGGACTGTGGGTCTTTCTTTAGTTCTGGGAACAACGCTTCCAGATCAACAACCACAAGGTTCTAACCTTCAAATTTCCTGAGGAAGATATCCCAACCGTGAGCCTTCAAATCGTTTATGGCATCGTCGATTCGAACCACAGGGGCCATGGCCACTGTGAAGTAGACACAATAGATATCACAGGAGGTAAGCTTCAGCTTCCAATAAACAAGTAGCAAAGAGAGGTCTGTGCAAAAATAAATGGCTCGATACTTATGAAGTTTGGAGACTGCCATGCTTGATAGATTAAGTTCAGGGAGAGATAGAAAAACAGGGAGCACACAGAACTACAAGCCATTACCCATAATGAATATCAAACCCTCAACCATAATTAAATGCCAATTCGAATAATTAATGGGTTCATTAATTTCACAGGGCAACAGGGTGAGGTGTGTTCGTAGGTACATCGGACCTGTACCAAATGACATGAAAACAATATGACCGATATAACAATGAGAATGTATCAATTTATAACCCAAGGTTGCAGCGCGAAAATGATCAAACCATATAATCAACTATGTATAATACCATCATACATAGAAATGTGACAATCAATTAATCAATGGGTTTATAAGACTTCAATCTAGTAACATATAAGTTCCCTCAAAGTGTAATATCTTAGGTAAAAGAATAGAAGAACACTATAGAATACAGAGTCATTACTCAAGACAAAAAAAATTGTTTAAAGTTCATGCTTGCAGTCATGAATTTTAAACAAAATAAACGAAAAACTCACAAGATAAGTTTAGCCCAATCATCGCCTCGAAGCCCTGAAACATAAGTGTTTATAAATGTAAGGAGGTGGCAACTACAAAAATATATAATCTCTTTTTGATGATTTTAATTGTGATAAGAATCGACAGAATTGGTGGCTTCCACTAATGGCGACACGCTGGGCGAAGCAATTATCTCCGCATCACCAGAACATTTATGTCAGGGGCTGAGATGAAATAAATTTTTAGAAACAGTTAACAATAGATCAAGCGTTTCAATCATAACTCATAAAAATAACACAGTCATAGCGTTGGATGCATTTTTGTATGACAATGTAATTTGGTATCTTATTTCGATCACAGGTATAGCGATGTTTATGCATATAACTTCAATACCGTTGACAAGGCCACTGCTGCCAGTAGGCGTCCATAGCCTCAACAGGGATGTCATTTAACCCACTCTAGTACTTCTATGTTGTCCAAGAGTTGTCCATTCATGATAAAAACATCTTCACATTCGATCAATTTAAAAGACATACCTGAGAATCTTCTCAAACCTAGCATTGCTTCGCTGCTAGCGGGTCTGTTCAGTACCCCGACAAAGTTGCCTTGGTATCATGAGTGCATTTACCCACTACCAGCAGACCTGTTCAGTGTCCCTACGGGTTTGCAAACACTTCCCACGCATTAGAGCGTTTACAACTCTCTAGAATTTGTTTATAAATTGTAGAAACTTCATGATTTTCAAGAGAGCGGGGTGATACTAAAAATCTCATAGTTTGGAATGAAAAGTTTGATCATTTACAAATTATTTTTTTGTTTTGATGAATTCCATCATGATTTGGACAGTTAGATTTCTGTTAAGAAATCATCTCTAGGATGGGGAAGCACATTGAGTTGTTCTCATTCAAACAGATGCGGTGTTAGAAGTTTGTTAAGGATAATCGTGTTTTCATTTGATTTTAATGAGAAACCAGGAACATTGTTTGAACATAAACTTCCTTCTGTTGATCTGAGTTTTAGCACTTACTGCTCAGGTGCTTGGAAAGTTATCAACTGCTGCTAATGGGTGAGAATTTTGATTCCCTTCAACAAACGAAATGGCAACTCAGACATAATGATTTAGAAAACAAATCAAAATCAAGCAAAATGAAAAGAACCAAAATAAAAAAACAGAAAAGAAAAAAAAAATATTTACAAGAGGGTGGATTAGAAATCATCAGGTGAAATACCTCTTGAGAGCCTGGCCATTCATTGGGAAAGTGTCTAGCTGTCCCTCCAAATTATGAAGACGGAAAGAGCTAGGACCCAATTTTTCAAAAATTACAAATGGTCCCAGCCATAGGTTTTGGAACTTGGTATGTTCCCCCTTACCCTCGTGGGCTTTGTCCCACTTGAGAACCAAATCTCCAACATCAAAATTCCTATCAGAAGATGAATTTGAATCAAACCATCGTTTTACAATTTGTTTGTGCTGATCCAATTTCTGCTTTGCTTGTGTTCTCACCTCTTCTAGTTTTAATAAAGCATTTATTCGATTTTCTAGAGGAGGGCACTCTTCTTCTTGAAGTTTTTGCGATAATTGCAGAGAAGGAAGTAAGACATGTGGGGGGAGGATGGCTTCTCTTCTGTAGATGAGGAAGAAAGGGGAATTGTCAACAAAAGCTTTTGGAGTTACCCTATCAGCCCAAAGTGCACTGTACAATGCATTGTGTCAATTCTTGTGATTTTTTGAAACTATCCTTTTAATAATCTTGATTAAATTTTTATTTTTTGATTCTGCTAGACCATTCTCTTGAGGGTAGTAGCTAGCACAATACTTGAGTTTAATCCCTTTTTCCAGAGAGAAAATATTCATATCAAGGGACCAAAAATAAGAGGCGTTATCAAAAACCAGACATTCAGGAATGCCAAATCGAGTGATGATATGGGAGTTCAGAAAAGACACTACCTGATTGGTGTTGACCACTTTTAAAGGTACAACTTCAGACCATCTTGTAAAATAGTTTGTTGTTGTAAGGATGTACTTGTGCTGCTGCAAAGAAGGGGGATTGATTGGTCCTATGATGTTTAGGCCCCATTGCTGAAAAGGTGCATCTACAATGACAGGTTGCAAAGGGAAATCTCCATTTTTCACCTGTCCTGCAGCCTTTTGGCAGATTACACATTTGCGGGACAATGTATGGGCATATTTAAACAAGGTAGGCCAATAGTATCCAGCTTTTAGCACTTTGTGGGGAGTAGTATCTCCACCGAAGTGACCATCGGCCTCACCGGCATGAAGTTCAACCAACACTCTTTCAGACTCCTCCTTTTCTAAATAACACAAAAAAATACCATCAAAGTTCTTTTGAAATAATATATCATTGATTAACTGGAAAGATGCATATTTAAGCCTATGTGCTCTTCTGTTTTTGGGATCAATATTGCGGGAGAAGATGCATGCATTAAATAGAATCTAATGTTCTCATACCAAGAATTGGGTGTAGCTTGTGCACAACTGATCTATTCTTCGTTATGCTAATTTACAATTGAGGTGTTTACTTGAATTTATTGTTCTTCAACTGAATCAGCCACTAGTTTACACATGCCTTCACCTCTAACAATTTGGGCAGGAATTATTTTAAGGTCATATTCCTATAGTGAAGTCATCCAGTTTTCCCTTTTCTCACCCAGCTCCTTTTGTACTAACAAATTTCTGACAACGGCGTAAGGAACAACAACTTTGGTTCTGGATTTCAATAGGTAAGACCGGAAGTGTTTCACTGCTTTAAAAACAACATATGTCTGCTGATCTACTGCGGGGTAATTAAGTTCTGCTCCCTTAAAAGAGGAGCTCATGAAGGCAATGAGTATCTCATTGATTTCAACGTTCTTCTATGTAAGCACAACAATGTAGGATCTATCAGAGGCAAAAGTATAAAGAGTAAAATCCTGAGAAAAATCAGGACTCATCAAGGAAGGGGCTTCTATTATTGATTTTCTAATTGAATTGAAAGCCTGAATTTCTTGAGGTCCCCAATGGTACAAAACATCCTTTTTAATTAAATTTTGTAATGGTTTAACTATTTCTGAGAAACTCAGGACAAATATTTTAACAAAATTAATCTTTCCCAAAAAGGATTACATGGCCTTTTTGGAAGGAGGGGGAAGTTTAGCAATGGCTTGGGTTCTTTTGGGGTCAATAATCATTCCATCCTTAGACACTATAAACCCAAGTAGTTTACCTTGCTCTACTACAAAGACCGATTTCTTAGGGTTGAGAGATATGCCGAACTTGCGGCATTGTTCCAAGACAACCCTAAGGTGAGACAGGTGATCTTTCTTGTTTTTAGAAAAGACAATGACATCATCAAGATAGACCACAACTGACTGGTTAATGAGGCCACAGAAAGAAATATCCATTGCTCTCTGGGAAGTGGCACTGATGTTTATCACTCCAAAAGGCATTTTCTTGTAGGCGTAAGTGCCCCATGGGGTACCAAAGGTGGTTTTAAGTTGGTCTGAAGGAGACATAAAGACATGGTTGTATTTCGAAAAACCATCTAACAAAGATAGTCTTTCAGAACTAGACACCTTTTGTAGAATTTGTTCCATCGGAGGAATAGGGTAGTTGTCTTTATCAGACGCTCGGTTTAGGTTATGAAAATCGACACAAAGTTGAATTTCACCACTTTTCTTCCTTATAGGGACTAAATTAGACACCAATTGAGTATGCCTAACCGAAACAATTATCTTTGCAGTTAGTAATTTATTCAGTTCCTTTTTAACAGTAGATTCCAATTTAGGATGCATTTTCCTCAATTTTTGTTGAAAAGGTTGAGTCCATGGTTTCATAGAGATTACATGCTGTATGATGTTCGGATCAAAAGTTTTCAAGTCATCATACGTCTAAGTAAATACATCTTTAAATTCTTTAAATAATTTTATGAAAGCGGATCTTTCTTGCTCGAAACATCCCTTTCCCAGATTAATATTTTGAGGATTATCTCTTGTTCCTAATTTTACAGTTTCATAGATCAAAGAGGAACTATTAGTTTTGAAATTAACTACCCCTCTAAACTTGTCATCTAGGTCATAAAATTTCTCTAAACTGACAACAGATCTAGGGATAGAGTTTACCAGCTCAGATGTTGATTTAGGAGATTGATGATAAGATATTGCTGTGAAGTCTCAGAGAGTCTCATCATGAGTGCCTTCATCAATGACTGCATCCTACAAGGTGTCTTCCATATGTAGAAAGTTGATGATCTACTGGTCATCATAGAATACTCTCCAATTTGTGATGTTATCCAGAATTGACGGCCTAAACAACAATTCGATCGGAAACGCATTAGGAGAAAGACCTTCAGCGGGTAACAATTTAGAAACAACATTGGCTAATAAATCATCTTCTGAATTACTCATCCTACGAATGGAATTTATATTAAATGCTAAAAAATTATACATTAAACTCCATACCTTCGTTTGGTAACTTTTCAGATGCAGTGGAAAACAATGTATGGAGTTTCTTACCTGTTTGACCACGATTTCCGAATCACTGAATACTATTAAATTTTGCACGTCCATATCCAGTTCTTTCCTAAGTCTTTGCAGAAGGGCTTCATATTTGGTCGTGTTGTTAGTACGTATTCAGCCGTGTTGTTAGTACATTCAAACTCTAACTGACAAACAATAAAATTTTTATTACCTGCAGGGTCGATGAGTACACAACCAACACCTGCTCCTTCTTGAGATTTGGATCCATCAAAATATAGGGACTACATTTGTGCGTCATTAGTAGTACTTGGCATATTTGACAAAGATGGTGTCTAAGTATAGGCTGTAACTTCAGATTGTTGTCCCGGATAAGTGATAGACGAAATTTCGGTCATGGAGTTACCAAAAAAGGTATTCATTCCCTGTGTTTCAAATGAATTTTTGGATGTAATGAAAGGATCATTTGGATCATTCAGATCTGTCATCGTATGCTTAAGATAAGGTTCTCTGTTTATCTTGATTTTGTTGGGCTATCCATTTTCAGGCAGCTACAAATGAGACCAATCTGTAGAAAAATAACCGTGTAGTTGCTCTAACCAATCTCTGCTTAAAAACAGACCATAAACTTCAAGAATATCAACAACGATTATATCAATTACCTGATGAACTTTAGGATTGGACGATAATCTAATCAGCACATTCCTAAGCTCACTGATTACCTTAACATTAGTTCGATCTAGCTAAATGATTTTAACATTAGAAGGTTTTACTTCTGCATTAATTTTCTAGCATACAGACAGAGGAATCACATTTGATGATGCACCAGAGTCAACCATACAATTATGTACATTCCTATTAAAAATTTCAAAGGTTAATAAAAAAGGTGGGACATTTTTCCGTGTGGAAACAACATAATTCTGCTGATTTTTTATTGTTGTCCCTTAAACAGTTTTATCTACATTTTCTACAGTTTTTTATGCTAACTCCCTTTTGTCTTGAGGTTGATATGTCTTTTTAGTTGGGACATTTTTAGCTACATTTGAATCAATTTCTGCTGCTTTTTTGCTGCTAAAATCATTTTTTTTACTATTTTCAACGATGCTTTGAATCATTTTCTGCAAAATAAGAGGAAATTTCAGTAGTTCAAAAATATAAATATTAGCCCTCAATTTTTTTAGTTATTCAATTAAATCGTACTCTAAAACTGGGGCAGCTAGGATTTGTCTAATTTCAATTTTCTTCGACTGTTTTGGAAACACATTTTTACTTACTTCAGGAGGAGGTTTGTTTTGCGCTTTGCTTCTTGTGTTGTAGGGGGGGACAATTTCAAAATTCACTTGGAAGATACTGTCCAACAAGTGACCGAAAACGAGAGGAGATGAGTCCTCCTCTTCTGGTACCTCTTCCTCAACTGTATCATCAGAATTTTCAGGAGGAACATAAACAAAATTGTCATGTGCTTCTAATATCGTTTGCAAAGCATACTGTAAATTTTTGAAATTTAGACCTTCTGTGGTAGGGTTTGGCCGGTTTGGAGGGAAAGGTTCTCTAAAAATAGGTTTGAAACTTCCTTTGTTTGTGGATTCCTCCTCGGTTGATATTTTCAAGTCAAAGACCTAATTGGACAGTTTCTGGAAAGCTTTCTGCAAGCCCTCCAAGTCTAAAGTTTCTTGTTGATTTTTTGTTTGAGGAGGCCTAGTAAGAATTCTATTTTCTTCTTAGAAGACGAAGTTGTTTCATCTTCACTACTAAGATTATATTTTAAGCTCCATATATCTTTCTCAATTTGACTTTCCTCCTCAAAGGCTTCTAACAACGTGTTCTTATTGGACCTTTTAACCCATATGGCTATGTTATTGTGCAAGGCCTTAGCATAATATGCAACAATTAAACTTTCTACGGGCATCGAATCTGCAGGGATTTTGTTCTTTAACATAAAAAACCTTTGGTTAAACTCCTTCACTTTTTCTATAGGGTTCATTTTTAAGTTTGAGAGTTCCATAACCAAGAATTCCAAAGATTTATCATCTCCAAATTTTTCTAGAAAACAAGTTTCGAACTTTTCCCAAGAGACGATGGTCTGGGGTTGTTGAGTGAAATACCATGTGGAGGCTTTTCCCTCAAAACCATAAGGAAATAATATGCATACTACATCCTCGTGTTCAACGCTCCAGAGTCTAATGGCTAACTAGGGGTTGATTAAGTGGACTACCAGGTTGTCTGATACGGGCTAAGGCACTATGAGTTCTTATGAGTGACTGACAAACAATTTCTTGGACGTCAATCTCTTGAAGAATTGGTGTCACTGGTTCAAAGGGAATATCAAGGTTATCGTTTGAGGCAGATGATTTTTCAAGTGTAACGTTTATGTCGGAGCGACTATGCGTTACGACATGAGTACGAGTGTGTGGGGCAGTCTTACGACCTCCACGTGCCATCAATTTATTTTAGGCCCTCCTTCTAGTACCATTTGTTGACGGGCGTAAATGACACACCGTCAAATCTAGACGGGGGTTGTCTAAATAACCCAAGCCGTTTGGAATGAAATGACCCGACCGGTTTAATAGCTCTATTGGCCAACTAAAGTCCTAAAAATAATAAAAGAAATGAAAATAATCTAAAAAACTAAGATATTAGAATATAAGTTTCCTAATTACAAATGTTCAAATGAAATATGAATATGTATAATCAGTTTATGTACAGCGTACAAGATTTACTTGACATCTTTCAAAACAAATGTTCTTAAAAGTTTTTATGAAGAGATAAAGAAAGCACACACATTTTTCTGTTTTCTTTTGAATATTTAAAGCTCTAAAACTAATGAATGCTAATCAAATATAATTGAAATAAGAATACATCAACAGTCAAAAGATAATCCCTGTTGTTCTTATTTCATTTATAAATAATTTAACTAAATAACAAATAAAATAACATGTAACTAATCGACTAAATTGAACTTATCTTCCTGTGCAATTCAAACTCCTGACTGTCCTGCGTATGAGGGAAACCTATAACAGAACAATGCTAATCCTCCCAGAACAAACTCAAAGATGCATTAGGGCGAGAATATAACAACATAATGATAAATGTACAGATCTTGTGATATTATGATAATCAACACTTATAAAGAGAGGAAACTCAATTCAAAGAATTAATATAATCCATCATTTAATATCTAGAATAAATCGACAATAATCAAATGACAGATTGATCACAGATTTAAAATGGAATAACAAAGTATAGACATCATCTAAATACTTAATAATATGAATTATCATATGATAACCAGACTAAAGTTGCATCAAACATAATGATATTTCATAAGATCGATGTAATGAACAAACATAATGGGTAAGCATCACATAGGTCTAAAGTCGATGGTGAATAGATTCTCCATATCAGTCCTTCAAATTAGATGTCCATAATGTATCCCAACAAAAGATGTCTTCACTATTAACAATGACCACTATTTAAACTAGTTTTGGATTAACAAACTCTTATCATGCAAGATAAAGTGCAATCCCCCAAAAATAGATTGTCTTACAAAAATAGTGTAACAGGAAACCATTCCTGTAGGAGTTGGTTTGTCAAAATAATAACAAAGTTTTATGAAAATAAAATAAAGAAACAACAGAACTAGACAGTGCATGATCCCAAATAGTTTCTCCATGTAAATAACACCATAATCAACATTTTCCTATAGATAGAAAAACAAAATTGATATTAAAAAAATAATGCTAACTAATATTTAAAAATAGACTGGCTACAGAATCATAGATTCTATAGCTAGTCTTATTATTAACAAAGATAACCAAAAATAAATATTCCTATTTTGAATTTCATAACAAAATAAAATGGAATAAAATCAATCAAAATCAATTTTACCATTTAGAAATTAGACAATGAAGGATCAGACAGTTCTGAATTAATGATGGCATTGAAGTTGGCTGCATTTTTTATGATTATATTACCAGATCTTTTGAGCCTTTTATTTACCCTTTTTGTGCATGCTTTCAACTCTTGGTTTTCTCATTCAAGTAGAGAATTTCAAGTAGCTAGATGTTTTACTTGTGCCTGTAACAATGGTACGTCCCTGTAATAACGTTCTACCCAATCCAAACAACTGTCACAAAGTGTCGTTGCTATAGCAGGCCGAGGTGGAACGTATTCAACAAAAGGTATTTCCTGCTTCCCTGTGACTTGTTTCAAGTCATGGATGATGCCAGCAAAGCCCTCTTGGACTTTCAGAAACGAGGGTAATCTAGAGACAAAGTCATATTGCTCAGCTTGACCAACAGTTTCATTATTGAGACATTTGTTGTCCGGATCTTCCTGAGCAAGGAAATCATTGATCTCTTCATCTGAACAGTGATCATTGACCTCGATTGTAGAGATCGAGCTCAAATGATCATTTTTTCGATTCCTTAAACTGCTAGATATCAATCGACGAGACCTCTTATTCATAAAATTCAACTATGAGCTTTGTTGTTTCTTACCCTTACGAATTTTCTTTACAACAGGTTTGTTGCTATGATTCTGATTAGGTTCATTAGCAAGAACATGGGAAATTCTTCCTTTTAATTCGTCCACTACCTATTCCAACGATTTTCTAGGCAAAAAAATGCATCGTGATTTTTTAACCATGGGGGTTTGCAATGCAACAGACACAGATTCATTAATTTCACAGCCATTAGGTGAATCGAACCCTTGACTCTCGGTTATAGGATCATCAGAAGAGGGGTTCACATTTAAAGGTGAATTCCTAGTACTGTCAGGTTGGGTGAAATCGTTTTGACTCAGGAAACTTTCCCAAGTGTCCCCAATTTGTGAGAGGTGCAATAGCAACAGGATTTTTATAAGCCCGTGATGAAAAAGGCTCGATGGAGAGTTCATGCTCTATCTCTTATAGAGTTTTGAAATTTTATATAGGCTCATTAACAAGTAGAACGACATGCTTAGTTTAAACCCTATGAACAACATCAACAGTCAGATGTGGTATAAAAAGACCAAACCATACCAGCGCTTGCATGTGATAAACTGTTTCAAAATCAAAATAAGGCCATGCCATCTAGGTTTCAGAAGGGAAATAGGAATACCTTTAGGGAAACAGGTGGATTTGCGAGAGACGATGAACACGCTCCATGGAACATCCTCCATTTTGGCATTTTTAAACCACTTGAAGTCTTCTGTGACTTCCAATTAGACATCCCCGACCTAGGCTCTAAACCCATCAAATGATTGTGCAAAGGCATGTGCGATCGCAAGGTTGTAACCTTCGAATTTCCCGAGGAAGATATCCCAACCATGAGCCTTCAAATCGTCTATGGCATCGTAGTGGGCAAGAAGGGCCTGACAACCATTCAGTTTGATTCGAAACACAGGGGCCATGGCCACTGTGAAATAGACACAAGAGATATCACAGGAGGTAGGCTTCAAATTCCAATAAACGAGTAGCAGAGAGAGGTCTATGGAAACTAAAATGACCCGATAGCTACGAAGTTTGGAGATTGCCATGCTTGATAGATTAAGTTCAGGGAGAGATAGAAAAACAGGGAGCACACAGAACTACAAGCCATTATCCATAATGAATATCAAACCCTCAACCACAATCAAATGCCAATTCGAATAATGAATGGGTTCATTAATTTTACAGGACAATAGGGTGAGGTGTGTTTGCAGGTACATCAGACCTGTACCAAATGGCATGACAATGATATGACCAATATAACAATGAGCATGTATCCATTTCTAACCCAAGGTTGTAGCGCGAAAATGATCAAACCATATAATCAACCATGTATAATACCATCATACATAGAAATGTGACAATCAATTAATCAATGGGTTTATAAGACTTCAATCTAGTAACATATAAGTTCCCTCAAAGTGTAATATCTTAGGTAAAAGAATAGAAAAATAATACATACTACAAAATCATTACTCAAGCAAAAAATTTTGGTTTAAAGTTCATGCTTGCAGTCATGAATTTTAAACAAAACAAACGAAAAATTTAAACAAAAAACTCATAATATAAGTTTAGCCCAATCATCGCCTCGAAGCCCTGAAACATAAGCGTTTATAAATGTAAGGAGGTGGTAGCTACATAAAGATATAATCTCTTTGTGATGATTTTAATTGTGATAAAAATAGATAGAATTGGTGGCTGCCAACACTTCAACAACTTTATCAGATAATGGATGCATTGAAACATCAGGTTAGTCTGCTCATCACTATGGTATCTTGACTTGTCAAAAAACACGGTTGCATTTTCCAAATCGCAGGTGATAAAGGAGCCTCTTCCTTTGTCAGGGCTCCTCATCCTCATCATTATCATGATGCGACCAAGTCTTCAAAGGCACTCCAAGTTCCTGCTCCTCATGATGGATAGTTCAATTACATCTTTTATCTTTTTCTATTTAGATCTGTTAACAATCTTAATAGCATCTTAAAGTCATAATTTGGGTATTGCGGGTAGTATAAAAAAGACAAACTTTTACAAAGATAGTTTGTTTTAGCATTTTTGATAACTGACGTAATTTCCCTCTAGGAAGACCAACAAACTAATTAAATAAAAATAAACATATGACTCACATGGCCATACTACTGATGTATATTTTGTGAAATTATAAATAAAAGAGTGCAATACATTTTATTCACAGCATAAAAACAAGTGTTATAGTAGTAGCGATGTTCCTGCCCTAATAGGGATGCGGTAATAGCAATGTTTCATGTCATTAATTATATAAACAAAAGACCATTGCGTATGTTTTGTACATTATCATATCTAAATTATAAGCAGGATAGACAACAACGATTAAAATAGTAGGCAAACAGTCGGACACTGACGAGAAATGTTACCTTGACCATATTTTCTTTGGCTATGTTCTTCAGAGAGTTTGGGACTCTCAGCCATGTTGGAAATAAGAAAGTTGCCCAATTCCAGCTTCAATCTTGAGCATATCAGTGGAGAAATGCCTTATTTCGGTAAAAATGAAATCCAATTCCCCCAAATAAAATGCACAAACACCTGAGATCGAATCTTCAGTTCTTTTATTTATGTAGAGACAAAGAAAAAAATATTGTTTTTCTAGCAGATAGTGTGGCTAAAATCCCTTCGGTCTTACTCTGTAGAGTCAGCTTCAGAAGGAAGGTCTTGCAGGATTGCGGGTCTTGCTTTAGTTCTGGGAACAACGCTTCCAGATCAACGAGTGCACTTTAGCACTCTTTGTGATTTGCATGTAATAATTCATATTTCTCAGACTTCTCCAGTTGTAATCTTCATTGCTCCTATATGTTCCATATTAGATGGTATCAGAGCAGACGGTCCAGGCCTGCTACTTCAAAATTGTTTTCTGCTAGCTGGGTCTCCAACATCAAAAGACCATATCAGTTTTAAGTATATAAGAAAAAACAAACTCTCTTTTAAATATTCATAAATAATAGCTCCCATTTGCCTAATGTCTATCAGCCTCATGTCTATCAACCTTGGGTGATATATTTTTGTTACAACATAATAGTTTACATAATAGTTTATGCCAGTAAGGATAAAGATCATGATAACCCTATTCGAAAATTTGGACGAGGTTTCTCACAGAAAAGTTTTCTAAAAGATTATAAAAAACAGTAAAAATGGAAGAAGTCATTACCAATCTCTGGCATTGTTTTATCTAAAATTTCCATTCTTCCCTTTCCTTTAGCAGGTCAAATGGAGCTATCACCGATTTTCTGGAAATTTTTATCTAAAATTTCTGAACTTGCATCATCAAGCATGTTGTGGTCAAGTGGAAAATCAAGTGAACTTTCTTCACAGAAACCCAATTTCAATCCCCCTAAGAACATGGTAACATGGTTTCGTGTTATGTGGCCAATTGTCGTATACCCTGTCATATCTCCTTGTCATATCTCATAGTTAACTAAGTTTAGCTAGTTTGGCATAGGTAGAGTATCTTAATTATGCCAAAACCTATTGACAATGCGCAGATTTAATAGGGATTTAGTGCTTAATAAGTTTTTTATGGACATGCTTAAATATGGCTGGAATATTCTTAGTAGTCACACAAAATAAATGGCTGTGATTTCAATCATTAACTTCCTAGCTATTATAAAGACATACGTTTATGTGTTTACTTTTTTACATTTACCTAATCATATTTAAAAATTACTTTGATAACTAAATGATTGTCAGTAAGTGATTAGCAAAAATTAAAATATTAACCCTAGATAAATGAAGCTCAACCATTTATTTGTTAATCAACAATAAAATTTATTTGTTCTTACCAAGAATAATTATTTGTGCTGCTTACCAAGAATAATTAACATGAATTATTTGTGCTGCTTACCAAGGATAATTCATCTGGTGTTGAGGTCATTTTTCCATTTATTTGACTGGGCACCTCCCGACGGCATCCATCCCGGCTTACTAGACCTGAACGACAAGTTTGAAGCTGGAACCCTAGAAAATGCAGTGCCTCTGGAAGCTATTGCCACGCCACACTTGCCTCCTCATGTCTACATGTATTAGACCCGTTTATTGATTTGCCCTCGCACCCTTTTTTTGTTTTTGTTTAATGTTTCAATGCTTTCATCGTTTCCATGTTTTTTATTTTCTTTTTCTGTATGTTTTTACTCTGTGATCTACCCACTCTAGGTCAGTTCTTTATCTAACTTTTTCAGGATTAAAAAACTGTTCGGCCGGTAATACAACAGGTTGTCAGGGTTTCTGCTAAAATTAAAATTTGTTTGTAATTTTAATATAATATATTAATTAAATTAAAATTTGTTTGTAAATAAAATAAGCCAAAAAAGAATTAGGGTTTGTTTTCAAATGAAATATGCCTTTCGGCGTTC
This sequence comes from Picea engelmannii, assembly GCA_009831015.1. Taxonomy (NCBI): domain Eukaryota; kingdom Viridiplantae; phylum Streptophyta; class Pinopsida; order Pinales; family Pinaceae; genus Picea; species Picea engelmannii. The sequence continues at coordinate 71,712 of ML790718.1, forward strand.
TTTCAGCCACAATTATGTGTGGCTGTGCTAGTGGGTAAGGCCAGGTGTAAATCCGGGTTGTTTTTGACAAAATTGATATCCCCCGGTCATGGCATATAATTTGAAGGTAGAGCCCACTTTGCTAACAAAGGACCGTTTACCAACCAAAAATAAATCTGAACATGCATCAACTGGATCTGGAAACGACAATTTTTTGCAAAACTTTGTCATCCGGCTTTTGCTTCTGCTGAATGAAATCCAACACCAAGAGCATTAGTAATACTGACTAGATTGATTTTGGGCGAGTTTTGTATGAATTTTCAGATGTATGTTGAATTGTACTGCATGGGCACTCATGGATCCATTCCAGTCCAAGCAAATAGCAAACTAGATTCTTTCCTCTTTTAGGGTTTAGTCATATGGGTTTGTTAGAAATCCTCTAGGGTGACTGGTTTGAACCAATATAAAATATTTTCTAGTCAATAGAAGCGTTTTCAATCGAACGAAAAGGGTTCCCTCATCATTGGATTTCTTAATTGATAAGGGCCAATTACATAAACATAACCAGTGCATTGTGAATACAGATCGACACATAAAATTGATGACAAGGCTAATGCAAGGAAATGTCATTAGACTAGGCAATGAACCGCACGTTTTTTGACGGATTACGGCGAAAAAACTATGTACAAAAATGAATCAACCCCCTTCATAAGCCCAGGAAAAAAATATTGCATACTTACCCGAAATGGAAGAAAACATTCTGGTACAACAAACTTATCTTCCAACGGCATAAAAATTCTGAAGGTTTTCCGTCATCCAGTGCTGAAAGAATCCATTACCATCCAGCAAACAGTTCGTCCGTCCTCATAGCATTTTTACCAAACAGATTGAAGGCGTTATAGTTGCTGCTATGATTGCAAGCAGATTAAGTCACATAAAATATTTTCTATGTGTCTTTTAGTTGTGATCTATTTTATCTAAATGGTATGAATTGCAAATTATCTCTGCTTTTAGGTGTGGTCATTCCTTTTGTTCAGTTGTCTATGTGTCTTCTGGTTGTGATATACTCTATCCCAATGTATGAGTTGCAGGAAAATGCAGCTATCACCGATCATGGCATAAACTTAAAGAATTAAGGCAAATATTCTCTTTATAAGAGAACCTTGTATCAAATTGGACCATGCATGTCCATAGAACAATATAAAAAACAATATATAAAATCTATGTTTCAAACTGTTAAAGAAAGAAAAGGTTCGTTCAACATGTCAATTTATGAAAGGCTCAATTGTCATTGACCATGTAATCATGACAATACATTACATTTAGCTTGCCTAGTGTTCCTCGAAGTGTTAACCACTACAACTTATTCTTTGACACTTGCATATCTATGCGTTCCTCTTAATGTTAATCGCTACAGCCTCTTCTTTGACACTTGCAATAACATGCAGAGGGTTGACAACTGGTGGATATCCTAGTGCGCACGAGGAACCTAAGCGATAAGCTTCTGGATCACACGAGAAGGAATCAATTGCCATTGTAATTGCAATAGCAAATGTTGGCTCATTTATGCTTGAAATTCAAAACAGACAACTTGCAACAAGAAGAAAGTATCTGGGAACGATCAATGTTATTCCTAGCATTCGAACTTGTCGGCTTGAGCGTGCTTGATTACTTGCTCCTAACGCTTCCAGCATTTGAACCTGTCGGCTTGAGCGTGCTTTCTCACTTGCTCCTAACGCTTCTTATTTTGTCGGCTGAGCGTGTATTCTTACTTAATTCAGAAGAAAGTGCGCTTAGCAGAACGTGAAGGGAAAGTGGATGTTGCACCTGATCCCATTATGACATATCTCACATCTACGCTACTCGAAAGAAGGTGGAAGACTCAGAGGAAACAGAGACAAAGATGGGTACATAAATGAGAAACGCCTGTACTTCTGGTTTGGCGTCCTCCACTTCTGGATCACTGCGTGAAGGCCTACTAGCTATAGGAAGGTTAGCTCTAGTTGACAACATATATATTTGCATGTGCCAAAACTACCATACTAGGCACAAACCCCTTTCTACATTAGCAGGTACGCCCAAAACCAACCTTTGCTTCCCCTTGATTTAACCAACTTTTCATTCTGACCTCACTTCATCCATCTTAGTTATGGATGCCCACACACCGTGCTCTAGGCTTGCTAGGGTTGGTCCTGAAAAGCAAGGCTTCTCTTCCTCTGCTGCTGATGCTGGTGTTGCTAGGATGAAGAACTGGTGCTGGAAGCGGGGTTGCTTCAGTATTACCGGTTCGACTCCGGCCCTGGGTTGGTTTAGAGGTCAGTCGAGAGATTGGTGTTGATAAGCACCGACAATTTCCTTAGTAGAACAAATAGCTCAGAAGCAAGCACTCGATCTTCTTTCAAATTCTTCTCTATGGTGGCATGACTTAGCAAGTTCAACCCCTGCCATAGTACCAAGAAGAAATAAGCAGGCCATGTTCCTACATGCATGCAGGTGGTGGAGCTGCCCTGCCATTCTTGCCGATCCTCCACTACAAGGTAGGACACTACCACAACCATTATTATTCGAGTTACCACCAACCATAATACTACCACTTTAAATTTACTCACTGTAGGGGCTCTCCACGAACAAGACTATTACAGAAAAGAGTATTGATCGAGCGCGTTACCGAGGAATTTCTTCCGACAATACGAGTATGGGATGGGTGGATGCGGGTGCTTTTTTTGGAAGTAGTGGGCCAATCTAAATAGCCAAGCCCAGATTACGAAATAGGCGTAACAGACACATGAAGCATCTCCATAAATAGGCGTCCCACCTGTAGAGAAGCCTAGGGACCTTTGAAGCATGGTCTATCTATAGTAGCCTGGGTGAAACGTCAGTGTTCCGATGGCATGTACCCGACCTTTGGAGGATAAACGAAGTGCAATGAGCGAAGTCATTTCATCATGTTGTTTCGTGCATTTCATTCCGACATTTGTTTATGGGGGAAAAATGAACATGCATAATGAAAGGACCGGACATAGGGTGGGATGTTGCTGTACAATCAGATCGTAGAAGTGGGGTGGCCTCCTGGTCATTTTCGCTTCTCCCGGGAGAGCGAGGGATTTTACGCTGAATGCGGTGCGGTGTAGGGGCATCAAGCATCATTTTGAGAACCAGACATAATACATAATGAGCAATTGTGAGGTAGACATAAACTTCCCCTCCTCTGTCTTAATTAATAGAAAGCCCAAGACTGCAAGTAGAGCATGATGGTATATGTAGAGGATGTGCACTTGGACAGAATGCCAAGAAATCCTTTCCAAGCAGCAGTAGCAGATCAAATTCTTCTTGACGGTGGCAGGACTTAGCAAGTTCAACCCCTGCCATAGTGCTAGGAAGAAATACTCTGTCTTAATTAATAGAAAGCCCAGAACTGCAAGTAGAGCATGATGGTATATGTAGAGGATGTGCACTTGGAAAGAATGCCAAGAAATCCTTTCCAAGCAGCAGTAGCAGATCAAATTCTTCTTGGAAGAAATAAAGCAGCAGTAGCAGATCAAATTCTTCTTGGAAGAAATAAGCAGGCACAAGAAATAAGCAGGCTATGTGCCTGCATGCAGGTGGTGGAAACGATGGCCATATTTGTCAAACATTGAAATTTAGGTGGTGGAAACGATGGCCATATTTGTCAAACATTGAAATTTGGGAGATGCGGTGGTGGAGACGATGGCCATATTTGTCAGACATTGAAATTTGGGAGGAAGAGAGACGATGGCCATTGAAATTTTGGAGGAAGAGACATTGAAATTTGGGAGGAAGAGTAGGCATTGAAATTTGGGAGGAAGAGTACGCATTGGTTGTATTCGTCAAACATTTTTGGGTGCGTGGAAAACTTAAAACTTAGGTTAAAACTTAGAACAAATAAATATAAATTGCATGCAATCATCATCCAAATCATAAAAATCATAAGTTAAAAGCATAAATTAAAAGTGAGAATTGAGAATGTATTTTTACATTGGAAGGAGCGAAGCCTCTAATAAGACTTTCATTGTTAGAGCGAATAATCATAAGTTAAAAGCATAAATTATTCGTCAAACATTTTTGGGTGCATGGAAAACTTAAAACTTAGGTTAAAACTTAGAACAAATAAATTGCATGCAATCATCATCCAAATCATAAGTTAAAAGCATAAATTAAAAGTGAGAATTGAGAATGTATTTTTACATTGGGAGGAGCGAAGCCTCTAATAAGACTTTCATTTTGTTAGAGCTAATAATCATAAGTTAAAAGCATAAATTAAAAGTGAGAATTGAAAATGTATTTTTACATTGGGAGGAGGGAAGCCTCTAATAAGAATTTCATTGTTAGAGCAAATAAGATCGTAAATAAATATTTTTTTATTAAAATATTTAATATAAAAAATTACAACCCATACTACACAGTTATGAATATACCAAATGTATTAAAAATCAACTGTAAACTAATTTTTGGTCAAAGTTGTATCGAATGAGAGTCCCTTTTCTTACCTTAGTGAACGTTCTTGAAAAATGTGTACACCTTGGAAGTATTTTTCTCACCACCTATTCAAACTTCCCACTTCCAAGTGCGTTGAACATATTCTAAATATCAAAACCCCTACCATTTTACAGATATTAACTCATTATGCGTGTTTCTAGTCTTACTCAACGTACCTTCCAACATATATTTTTCACATGTATGGTTTTCATCAAATATGGTCTAGTGAAATTTTTATTTTTAAATAAAATTTGTAAAATATACAAATAAACAATAATATTATTCAATTTATATATTATTTTTTCCATAGAAATTAAAATATATATTATAATTTCAATAAAAAATAAAAAATATTTATAGTAATTGAGAGATTGATTCATTTAATAAAATTATAATATTTTAAAATTTAAAATAGTTTAGTTTATTCACATAGTAAATAAAAATTTAAAAATTTAAAATCAATTTTAAACAATATAGATAAAATTTAACCTTATTTTTGATATTATAATTTCCAAAAATTAAAAATTATAAAATTTTCTTTTCTTTTACTATACGAGCTAACAAATATTTCCTTTTCTTTTGTGATACAAGCTAACCAATGACCCATGTAAATATCACATTCAAAATTTACAATAATAAAAATCTTAATATCATGTTATTTAGTTTAAAAGAAAAAAAATTTAATCTTAATAAAATTTCTTTTAAATTAAAATAATAAAAAATAAACTGAAATAAAATTTAAATTAAATAGTAAAGAAATATATTAACAAACAATAAAATATTAATAAATAATAATAATTTTTTAAATAAATAACCATAAAGCATATTCACGTGTACATTAAAAATTAAAAGATAAATAAATAAAATCTTAAAAAAAAATAAGAACTAACCATTAAAAGATAAATAAATAAAATCTTTAAAAAAATAATAAAAAATAACAATGAAAGATTACAACATTTCAAAATCTAAAACAGTTTTTAACAAAACGAAAAAAACAAAACAAAACAAATGAAATGAATAATATTAATTAAAACTTAGAAAGATTTAAAAATTCTAAATACAAACCATTCCTTCTCCTTGGACATAAAAGTTAACCATATAATTTTTAAAATGTATAATGATATAAGTGCTAATAACATGTATTCAAGGCATTTCTTTCTCTCAACCATGTAATCTAACTAATGACTAACATTAAATATGACATTTAAAATTTATAAGGATATAAGTGTTTGTTGAGAAAGAAAATTAAACTCAAGAGTTTTTATACATACATTTTTAAAGGGTTTTTTTTTTTAATCATTCCACTTAAGTTATGCAATTTGTTTAACAATTTGGATTTGCCAATTCGCTTGAATTTTTTAAGAATAATTTTCTTAAATCAATCCAATTTTTACAAATATATATATGACATTTGAAATTTATAATGATGTAAGTTTTTGTGGAGAAAGAAAATTAAACTCATTTTTTTTATAGACATAGCATGAGAATCACGAAGGTGGGTTACACTTTCGTGACAATAGGTTTTCCAAAATTTCGAAAAACCTTTTTTCGGTCGAACTAAAAATATTTTTCGGCCGAACTATTTTTCGGTCGAAAACATAAACGTCAAATCGAACGGTGCAATAACCTCCCCCTCGATTTGCGTGTAGAAATTTGGTCGGCCGGATATTTTTTTTCCGGCAATATCTTTTCGGCCGAAAGATAGTTTATATATTACCCACATGGCGTGTTTGAAGGGTTTTCGAAAAATTGTCGAGTTTTGGTCGTGGAGAGGTCGTGGACAGGTCGTGGAGAGGCAGCGGACAGGTTGTGGACAGTCAGCGGACAGGTCGTGGAGAGGCAGCGGACAGGTCGTGGACAGGCAGCGGAGGTAAGCTTCTTTAACGTGAAAGTTAACAACCAGAATTAAGTTTTAATTCTGCAATTGTGTAAAACAGAAAGCACCCAATTGTGTAAAACAACAAGCACTCCACAATACTCTATATTTGAAAACAATCCAAATGCCCAATGCTACGAAGTGACTTCTGCTTGTGTCCCAATTTTGTTAGCCGGAGTATATCTGGAATGCTAACGCTGAAACACATATAAATGAAATAAGTTATCATTGTAGGGATTTTGTCTTACAGTGTTTAAAATAATAAAGTCTATTGCTCTGGAAGTCTCAGTAAAATTTTAGTATTACATATATGTATAAAGATAGGTATCTGTAAATAAAGTGAACTATTTTGTATGCATATCTCTCTTTTGTATCACTGCATTTCTCATTTTCTATCATTAAATTATAGAAGGACTGGGATTAGCTCTGCGTAAGCCTAGGAAATGAGAGTTTGAGATGTAATAAGAGTATGGCAGGTCTGCTTTGATAGTTAAGTGTTTTTGCAATTGGAATTTTTAGTAAAGAGGATTCTAGTGCGAAAGTGATTTATAGAAGTATTTGTAATATTCAAATAT
>ML790718.1:78738-94440 GCA_009831015.1 Picea engelmannii
GTATATTTAGATTTTAGTTTTACGTAAAAATTAAGATAGATACGAGGTGTAGAAAAACATGTATTTAAACTCTGCAACGTTTTCAACTTGGTCAACTTCAAAAAATTCTAGAAATTATAATATTCATCCGTTAAATTCAAAATGATAGTCATAGTAAAATAGAGTCTCTGTAGATTGTTGCAGTATATTTTGTTTCTTCAAAACATAAGTTTAATAAAAAAAACATTGTTGTAGAAATAAGTAACTCATTATCATTCATTTCGTGTTTAAGAAACATACTGTTAAACAATTGTCAAATTGACATATCAAATCGTGATAAAGAAAATTTGAAAAATAGTCATTAGAAAGCTAAAACAATTCTTCACAAGTTTTGTTTTTACTGTAAAGTGAAATTCTAAATAAAAAAAATACTTTTATATGTCGGAAGTTGAACAACTTGTGAAAATACAGTTTTGTTTCTCATAAAACAAGCAAAAGTGTAACCCACCTTCATGATTTCACTAATTAGTTAGTTTTTAATAGGGTGGGGTTTTATATAGACATAATAAGTTTTTAATAGGGTGGGGGTGAGGGTTTTATATAGACATAGTAAGTTTTTAATAGGGTGGGGGTGAGGAAATATTAGAGAAATGTATACTACCTTTTTCTAATATTTTCCCACCCCACCTTAAAGGGATTTGTTTTTATTCATTCCATTTAATAACTTTTACATAAACCATGGATGAGGTTAATCGATAGAAGTTATTATAGGTTTGTTCTCATTCTCTTACATGATTAATTGCATATTTATTTCAATAGTTAATGTATTAAAACTCAGAGCAAGAACAAAATAAACAATACAAAACACCTTTTCCTCTTTAGTCAACTTGACATGAATAATATATTCAAAATTTGACAATCCATCATTGAAAAATATCTATCTATGGTATAGCTAGCTAATTATTGGTAATGTAGTTGAGTATAGATAATATTAAAAAAACAAGTCTATTCCCTAGTGACTAAGATAGCTAACTTGTATTAGGATGTTACTAAAATTGGAGATAACACGGGATTTGGAGATAGAACAAATGAAAGTAAAAACATGATCTGGAGATAGAACAAATGAAAGTAAAAAGAATGTTCTTGCATGGAATTATCAAACAAGATATTTATATGGAGAAACCAATGAGCTTTGTTGTGGAAGGAAAATAAAACACGGTGTGCAAGCTACAAAGGTCCTTATATGGACTTAAGTAGTCAAATGGTATAAAAAAATTGACAAATATGTGATTTACCAGGGATTTGAAAGGGGTGATATTGATCGTTGGATCTACAACAAGAATGAAAGTAAAAAATTATTCTTGCATAATATGTAGATGAGATTCTTCTTTTGAGTGACAACAAAGTTCTTATTAAAGTCACTAAGAGACACTTGGATAAGGAGTTTGATATGAAAGACTTAGGAGATGTTCATTATATGCTCAACATGAAAAATGATTGTTTAAGTAGAACAATTTGGTTGAGCTAAATGAAGTACATTCATGGAATACTTCAATAGATTGGAAATATGCTTTATAATCCCATGGAAACTCCTCCTTTAGTGGGATTCAAGTTGTCAAAAGACATGACCCAAGACAACTAAATATTAGGAAGATATGGCAAGAAAACCATTTTCTAGGGTGGTAAGATCAATTATGTACACTATGGTATGCACTAGACTAGACATTGTACAAGCATTGGGAATGATAAGTATATTCATGGCAAAACATGAATACTTATATTGGATCATTACAAAGATAATCATGAGATACCTACATGGCACCATGGATTTTTGGATATGCTATGAAGAAAATCAGGGCAATGAAAGAAAAGTTTGAAACTTGCAAGGTTATGTTGATGCAAATTAGGAAAGATATGCAGGTGGTAGAAAATATATTGGAGCATATGCCTTTACCTAGTTTGAAGGAGAAATAAATTGGTTGGAAACAAAATAATCCATTGTTCCCTTATCTAGTCAAGAGGTAGAATACATAGTTGCTACCAAGAATTCTAAGGAATTGATTAGGTTAAAGAGGTTCTATGAGGAAAATGGGTTGAAGCAAGGAGGATCAGTCATTCATCGTGATAGCTAAAATGTTCTAGCTTTATCTAAGAATGCTACATTAAATGCAATGAACAATCATATAGAAGTTAAGTACCATTTTGAGAGAGAAATGGTAGATAGTGTATAGATATTTGAACTAATTTTAAACCATGTATAAATTTCCAAACTAGGGAAATTAATGTAAATTCAAAAAATTCACCTCTCACTAGAGGTTTCTCAAATCTAATCCCATGAACTTTCATCCTTACGGATAATTTGAAATATTTAATTATAGTAGAAAATATTTCACTTTACTTCATTCCAAATCACTCGAAAACGCAAGAGAACAAATACCATACAAGTGTACTTCAATGACAATAAGGTACAACCCTTGGAGCAGACTTTTTGAGGAATCGATCTCAAATAATTTTATTACACATGTATTTTTTAAAGTGGAAAATATTCTCTTTTGTATTCAATATGCGTGTTAAATCACTTAACCATTTCAATAATATAGTATGTCAAATTAGCATGAGTAACAAATGTTGGAATCCACCTAATGAAGAAGATAACACAAGTTGAAAATCAAATATGAAAGTACACAATATTTGGGCATTTGGAATATATATTGCAAGTACATACCACCACATTTTCACAAAATTGGTACAATTCAAACTCTCCAAACCCTAGCTAGGGAAACCATAGAAAATCTTAGCCACCAACTCCTCCTAATTAGGAATCACTCCTAACTAAATATGGTCACTCCACCAAATATCCTAAATGAGCTAGCATCAACATCAACAAGTGCACGTTAGCATATGAAAGACATGTCCTTCTCTTATTCTCCTCAACAAGCATAAAAAGTAGCATTGGGGTTTCAAATTCCATAAAACATTAATATTCTTCTCTCATAAGAGATAGAAAATACAATGACATCTTTTCCTCCTAAGGGTTTATCATAAACCCTATCTCCTTGTCTCCTTAGGGTAAAACCATAACCCTATAAATTCCCTTGAACTTCCTCTAAGAACCCTAGTGCTTCAAGACAAAGAGAGATAATACAAAGAATAGTACATGAGAGAGAGAGAGAGAGAGAGAGAGAGAGAGAGAGAGAGAGAGATATACTAGTTCACTTTAGTGCTTACATCTCACTAATGCAAGTGTTTTAATGAACATATAAAAATGAGTCTCTCATTCCTTTTTTTATATAAAAGGTAAGGGAGACCAACAATATAAAGTGGATCTAGTCCACTATAAGCAGTGCATCCAATCCAAAGTAAGATCACATGTGGATTTCTCTCTCTATAATTGTTGCATAACAAGCTCCAAGGTGAATACATCCAAAAAGAATGAAGGCTCCAAGGCATGAATTCCCCAAAAGATGCTCCCAATGCTTCACCTCCTTAATCCTCCAAAGTTCCAATCCTCCTACTAAGACATGTGCTCCATTCAGTCTACCCCACCTACATGATCACTCCCTTAACCCAAGAATAATTGAGTCAAATACAAACCTCCATGCAATCAACCAAGTATGAACATTCCATCTAGGCATCAATACCCTCCTCCAATATGCCCTATTCTCCTCCCCCAAAATAATTAATCTTCTAACCAAGAACCCACTCTCCATCTGGGCATCATGAAGAAAGCCATCAGGTTGTCTAAGTCTCCAATACTCCAAGAAGAATGACACACAAGAATCCACACAATTTCTAGCAATCAATGAGAAATCCACCTTCCATGTTTATGCCCATCACAACACATTTAAGGGTAATTCACACACCATGTACTTCATAACACATGAAGCACCCCAAACATGGTGTAAACACTTTCAGAGTAACCCTAAAATATAGAACTCGCTCTTTACAAGAAAAGTTATTTTACCAACACTAGTCTGATCCCTATACAACTCAACCAAACTACTCATCTACAAATTTGAACCTATTATAGTCTTCGAATTGGCAATTGACTCTTGGAAAACACTTATCGCCTAACTATCACACTCCTATATCAAGTAATCACACCTTACCTCCTCAAAATAAATAGAAGGTTCACAAATGGAAGAATCTAATGTAATATGGTTAGCATATCTCTTAGGAGGTGTAGTTTCCCTTACTGAAGATCTGGGCACTCTTACATGCTCCTGTGCATCTTGTAATGTCTACGTAATCCAATCTAGCTTCTTACATACTAGAGTATAAGGTGAGGGAATATCTTGTAGTAAACCTTAACAAATGAAATATAAAACCCCTTAACATCATAATAATAAAATGCATCCATACAATAATAGATGTACAATAATGTAGAGAGACTCATTAAGGTAGGGTAACACCATCAAATACTCATCATGGAAGGAATCGCTCCACAATCCAAGTTTTCTACAACACAATGCTCAACATATCAAATACAATGATACTCATGTGTATATATAATTTTTCATGAGTATTTATTTGGTTCTATGCCATATGCCACTTATTATTATATTATTCATTATAGCTACCTGCTAGACCTATTTATTACCCACCAACTACCAAGTGGGTCTGTTCAATTATTATGGCCGCATTACATTCATTACCCCCCTTGGGTACCTGCCTAGGCACCCCATATTTTCCTTCCTATGTACATTAGTTTCCATCCCCCTTTTCATATTTCATCCTCAAAACATGAGCAAAATATTTATAATATGATGTTCCAAGTAATTCAGTCAAATGGTAGTAAGTATGAACATCCTTCCATCCTAGTGAAATGTGGACATTAGGTCCAATTGCAACCTTTCCACATTGAACTTGATTTTAGTTACTCCTTTGGTTCCTTGTTATTGTTGTGCCACTATGATATCTCCATTTGTTGATTTTAGTCCTCCATGTACCTCTATATTAGGTTCCTTTTTGGTTTCATGTAGGTCCATAGTAGGGTAGTTGATGTTCACAACCTTGTCATGATGATTGTTGTTTCTTTCACACGTGGTGTGGGTGGTGATATGAAACAACCTTAGATATTGGTTCTTCTTTCATGGACTCTTTAACATATGGTTCCTTTTAGTTATGCAAAGCCTTCACTTCTTATTCCTTTTTACACCCTTCTTGGGGCTCTCCTTTGAGTACTTCTCTTGATTCATCCTCAAGAACTTCATCTGATGTGTTTGTTGGTACTACAATTAGTTTCTCTTCATGTTCCACCTTTGGCCCTTATGACGAAATAACATAAATATCTTGCAATGTTATTTTCTCTTTCTTGTACCAAAGATTCTTAAAATTGTTTTACAAATTAATATTAATTATACCAACTGAGTCCATCCAAGTATATATAATAATAATAATATCAACATCATCCATAACTACAACATGAAAATAAAAATGAAAAAAATATTTATCCATGGTAACTTCAAATCTAAAAAAATTGAAAATTCTCACCCTCAACTTGTGTGCTTTTAGTATGATTCCCTTAGTTGATTGGCTTCGGTGAAAGCATGGCTCTCTCTATCCTTACTTGGCTAGCTTCAGTAATATTTTGAAGGGTAGTCTTACAAGAGAGATGAAGGGTCCTTGCTTAACTAGATTTAGAGAGAGCTTGAATCTATCATACACTTACCAATGTTTCTATATTGGTTATCCCCATGGTTCGAAATCATGAGCTAAATGTATAATATCTTACTCAGATATCCATAGTTGTTGGGAATTGTAATATTCTAGCTAAACCACATTGATGAAATTATGCTTGCAGTTAGGGTTGATAAAAATAATGAAATTCTCTTTCTAAAGACATCCATAAAATTATAATAGGAAGTTCTCACATGAAAATAAATCCTTATGCTTATCTTGATCCTTGTTTACAGCATGAGACCACTTGTTTACAAATACTTGTTCATATGATTCATCTAAAAGTGATTTCATATTGTCATAAATAAGTAACCACTACCATATGGAAACATCATCACTTAAATTACATAAGATCCATTCTTTCCAAGTCTTTGGCTATATTGGTTCTACCTCTTTTATGTATTCTTCAACACTACGACCATCAAATTTTCTTGTAAAAAACATCTACCTTGGAAAAATTTGAAAATTGAACTAGGGTTTTAAATAAATTACTTACTTTTCAATGGAGATCCATTGTGTAGTTAGGGTTTTGAGCTGATAAATTTTAAATAACCATAATTCTCTCAATATTGATTAGAATCTCTATTATGACAACAATTATGAAATTCCATGGCCACTTTTCATCTATTAACATTAATTTGGTGGCAATCTAGGTAGCATATTCTTTGCAATACTCATGGCTTATAAAAAAATACTAAAATATCTAATTTTAAATCAACCATATATTTGCTTCATAGACTTCAATTGGAACAATTTTTTTTTTTTTTTTTTTTTTTTAATTTTGTTCATTTTTTCTTAGAAATTGGGTATTTTTTGGAGAGAAACTCATATATGCATTTGGTTTCTTCAGATTCTACACATAAATATATAGGAATGGATTTTAGTGTCATGGCCCCTTTTTTTCCTTAAAAATTATGAAAAAAAAATTCCACTTTGTTTCCCAAGAAAGAGATCTAATGCCACCTATAGCAAACATTAATATATATAATATAAAACCCCTTAACTTCATAATAAAAAAATGCATCCACACATTACTAGACACAAGAATGTAGAGAGAACCCTTAAGGTAGGGTAACACCATCAAGTACTCTTTATTGAAGGAAACACTCCACAATCCATGCTTTCCACAATGCTTTCCACAATACAATACTCAACATGTCCAGTGCAATGATACTCATGCATATAGGTATTACTTGGAGTATATGCCAACTTCCTCTTATTATTATATTATTCCTTCTAACTACCTTAGTGGACGTATTTATTACCCACCAACTACCAAGTGGGTCTATTTCATGATTTTTACCACATTACATTCATTATCGCCCTTGGATACCTCCCCAAGTACCCCATATCATCCTCCCTATGTATATTACATATCCACCCTTAGTCACACCTTATCCACCCTTGAATATGATTGATCTCTAACCTATGAGTCAACTTCTAGGAAAAAAACCCTCCTCACTCCTTTGAATCATTGAAGGAGATACGAGTGAATAAGAGAACTTCACAACACATTAGGAATATGAAAAAGGTTGTAAGCATCCTTTTCATATCCTAGTCCATATCGATTTCGTTTAAAGCGTAATTCTTCCCATGGTTGAACAATTCTAATTTCTTTGTCACATTTATCCACAATTTTTTCTGACATAGGGACTTCATCCAACTCATCTTCATGTTTATGACTTTCATCACTAGTCAATTGAGCATATTCATTATTTTTATCCTTGATGTCATTTTGTTTGTTGAAATCACATTGTTGATGTCGAAGCAAACTTAACTCATCAGACAACAATTTGTTTTGAAGTTTGAACATATCAACTTTCTTGTACGTTACTTGTAAACAAGTAATTACTGCACTGAGAGTGCGCTTGTTTATTGCAATTGTAGATTCCGTAGTTGAGTTAATTAATGTGTGCAATATTGTAAATATTTCTTCAATTCTTGACATTATGTAGAATATGGAAGATAGATGTTTGTATGTGGGTCACGCAAAGACAAATATGAAATTTTATTATGCAGGATGATCTTATAACTCCTTTTACAAACTTTAAAAAACCCCTTATAACACCTTTACATGTTCAAGGAAAAATAAAAAACCCTTATAACTCCAATTACAATCAATTACAATCAATGGAGAAAACTCCTCCATAAAAAACTTGGTATTTCTTTTAAAACAAAACTTGACCTCCACAAAACTTGGTCTTTCTTTTAACACAATCTTTTCAGCATATATATATCTCCCTCTTTACCACATACAATTTCATACACCCAAACATCGATGTTTGGTGGTTTGTCAAAAAATACAATGTTAAATATATTCAACTGATATGTTAAATATATATACCATGGGAAACTATCTCAATATATATCTTAAAATGAAATGTAATGAGTGATTTCTTACCATCACCTAGGGTTTTGAAGAGGTAAAGTGAGTCCCCATGCTTAATCAACCGGATCTAATATTTTCCATACTGTGCCCTCCAGAGTATTATGTCCATGAAGTCCTTCGCTGTCAGCAACCATAACATAATGTCTTACACCAAAAAATGACTTCACCCTGCAACGTGTTATGACTTGATTGGAGGTTTCTACTTCCTCTCTACAACTCACACGGTTTGCTCTCTACAACATCATCTTTCACAGGCTCTTGGACATTACATAAAACCAAACACTTGCTTTCCTCAGTTGCATTTAACTCTCTCCAAGAACGTAGTATGGTCTCTTGCCTAACACACCATCTGCTCCCGTGACTTTTCACAATAATTGCTCGAGGGTTATTGCTATATGTGCCAATAAATATCAGATCGTCGAGCAATATGATCGAGTGTCCGATTGGCAATGGTTTTCTTGCTTCTTTCACCAAGGCCACGATTGAGGGTCGCATTCCATGTTGCAGGTAGGGTTGTTGCTCCTTCAACAACAATGTTCTCTTGCTTCTTTCACCAAGTCCGTGACTCCTCTTCTTCCGCTATAACCATGAAGGGCTTACAGGAGGAGGTGGAAAACATGGATATAATGGAGAGCATGCCAGTGATTACCACTTTGAAAAAATCAAGAGTTCACATCAGGTTCTTGCATATCGAAACCGCGATGTTACATTCTCCATAAGTGAAACCAAGCTAAAAAAAGAACTGCTCTTCATTCCATCACCATAGACATTCACCATCCATGTACCAAATCACCGAGTGTGTCCTCTCTTGTGCTTTCTCTTCAACATATAGCTGATTATAAACGTGCTCTGATAAACTATCAGGCCCATAAGATCATCTTCATGCTCTGATACCACTGTTAGTTTCACAATGAAGAAAAATGCAGAAACATAATGGAAATAACTGAAGCAATCAAGAAACCATGATGAACATAGATAAATAGAATATTGGCAGAAAAGGCATACTCTATAATCATCAATGAGTGAGCAAATAATCATGTACATAGACGTACATATATAATACAAAAATACCATAACAGTTAGGTAAACTAACGAACTATGATTAGAGCTTTAACAGAAACGACCCGAAACACTTGATAATTGAAGAAAAAGCCTTGTTTGACGTCTCCATCTTAAGCGGTTTCGAGCTTGAGGCCTATGATGGGTTAGAACTCTAATTCTCACTCTCGCTCTGCGATTATTAAGATAAGTTATATTAATATATACCTAATGTTTTTGTTTGTTTTGTTGTGAATTTCCAGCGATGAGGGGAAGCTGTTGGATAAGGTAGTACAATGCAGCGCAGAAAAACAGCCTTCAATGTGGCCAGATATCCAACTGGTCTAGAAGAAAAAGTAGAGGATTTTGAAGTCACATTTTCATGGCAGCAGAGGCAGGGTGGGAAAGCCCAGGTCTTGGGAATCGTGGGCTTAGGTGGAGTGGAAGACAACGCTAACCAATTCCCATTTCGACAAATTGTGCTTCTTATTTGATGTAAGAGAGACCGCAGGTAGGAGGTCTTTAAATTCCTTGCAAAGCAAACTTCTTAAGTATTTAATTTAATTGGAACTGCAAATAGATAGCATTGGCGAAGGCATAGAGATGCTTAGAAGGTATCTTTCATCTTCTTAAGTTCTAGTAATTTTAGATGATGTAGATCATATCGATCAGCTTGATGCAATTTTGCCATTTGCCAATGAGAGATGTTCTTCGTTCTGATAGCTTAATTTTGGTTACATCTCGTTACAAGGATGTCCTCATTGGAGCAGGAATAGTAAAGTCTGCAATCTATAAGCTAACCGGCCTCAGTGAACAATATTCCCGACAACTCTTTTGTTCGTATGCCTTTTGCCAGCCTCATCCACCACTATGATTCAAAGATCTTGTAAATGAGTTTTTAAAGGCCTGCAATGGATTGCCTTTATCTTTAAAAGTGTTTGGGGCGTCCCTTTGCGGAATGAATGACAAGTCTTACTGGGAGGGCCAATTAGATAAATTGTGCCAAATAAAACTTCCCGATGAGAGTCAGAGTCGGCTTAAAATTAGTTACCATGCACTTGATGAAGAGGAACGACAAATATTCTTAGACATAGCCTGTTATTTCATTGGAGAAGACAGGGATATGGCCATAAGAATTTGGGACGGTTCAGGCTGGAGAAGTTTAGTGGGGCTTCTAAATCTGGAGAGGTTTAGTGGGGCTTCTAAATCTAGAGAACAAGTGCCTCGTGGAGTTGGCCAAGGAAAATAGGATACAAATGCATGACCACCTGAGAGATCTGGGGAGGGAAATTGCTGATGAGGAAATGCCGCATCGCCTTTGGCGGCCGACAAACAGCATTCGTGATTTGTGGCAGCAATCGACTGTAAGTTCTTGAATCATTCAAACCGTTGTGTCCATATCAATAGCGTTTTAAAGTCTAGTCATTCAAACAAAAACAGAGTGTGAAATCTGGTTGCTATGTTTTATTTGTTTTTTGTATGTTTTTAAACAATGTACAGGGATTAACTGAGGTGCGAGGAATTAGGACGGTTCCTGGCGTCAATAATGATGACTATGACATTAGCATGGACACGGTTCCTCTCATCATTCATAACCGCGACCTTCCAGACTCAGAATTGTCATGGTTCAAAAGTGCTAAACTATATCGTTTCAAGAAATTACAACTTATTGCAACGAAGATCAAAGTATACTGAGGAGAGTAAAGTCATCAAATCTTCTATGGCTACGCTGGTATAACTGTCCCCACTCTTGCCTGCCTTCGTGTACTCCAATGAAGAATTTAAGGGTTCTAGACGTGATGGGAAACACATTGCACAGACTTGGCGACAAGATTCTCAGGTTGAAGCTAAAGCCTTTTTTCCACCTCCTCTCCATTTAATGGTAGATCTTTGCTATTGATGTACTAGCACATGGATCTCTAACGCCTTTTAAGAATTTTGGAGATGAAAAAAGTATCATATATCATGTCTTATTTTATAGTTGAAACCTGAACATTGGGTTGCAGGCACCTCTGGAATTGCGGGAGTTAAATATTTATTCACCTCTTTTAAAGTTTCCGAAGTCCATTGGGCAGCTGAAGCACATCGAAAAGATTGTGAATTATATACCAATTCACTTGCAAACTTTGCCAGAGGAATTTTGTCATCTGCACTCGCTGAAATACCTACAGTTAAGGTGCCCATGTATGGAATCACTGCCTGATTCTTTCGGGTGCTTAACAAACCTCCAGCATCTCGATCTCTCTCACTCCTGGAGTTTGCGTATGCTTCCAAATTTCTTCGGGAATCTAGTTCGACTTAAACATCTGAATTTGAGAAGCTGCTATAATTTGACCATCAAGAAGGAAACATTTACAAATATATGCATGCTTGAATATCTAGATCTTTCGAACTCCCAGAAAATCAATGTATTGCCTCCCCAATTCGTACGTCAACGATCCATGGAAGAAATTCGATTGTTTTTTACGCACTTGGAAGAATTGCCAGTGGATATTGGGAACCTGAGCAATTTGGATCTTCTGTTTGAAGCCCCTTGTTGGAAGCATTACCACGTTCACTCGGTCGCCTAAGCAGCTTGAAGGAATTGTACCTGGAAGGTTGTGACAGATTGGAATGTTTGGCCGATTCCTTGGGGCAATTGACTCAGTTGTCGACTATGAGAATCCGGAAATGTGGAATCCACTACTTACCAGCAGAAATGGCGAAGATGAACAATCTTAAAGAGCTAAGAGTAACGTTGTGCCCGTTACATGAGCTGCCATTGAAAATGACAGTTGAAGGAGAAAGGGAGACATTTACAGATCCGACAGGCCGAAGAGAGTTAAGGAAATTGGAGTATTCCATTTACAATGTTCAACAACAACAATGCATGTACAGACTGGAATACTTAGAACTAAACCGGAAAAAAATATGGGAGATATCCTTTCCTGAAGGGGTTTGCCCCAACCTTAAACATCTCCATATTGAAGATTGCAATGATCTGGTGGAGGCAGGAGAACTTCCGCCAACACTCTTAACGCTGAAATTGGTTGGTTGTTCTCAACTGAGGGAAATACAAGGGCTTTGTAATCTTACAAAGCTTCAAGAACTGGACATCGGGTATTGTAAAGAAGTTGAGGAGCTGCCAAGTCTGGAAAGGTTGACATCTTTGGAGAAGTTGGAGGCTATTCTATGTGGGAAGCTAAAAAGAATCCAGGGGTTGTAGAAGCTGACAAAGCTTCATATGCTAAGCGTGTCTACTTGCCCTGCTCTCGAAGAACTGTCAGGTGTTGAAGAATCGAGGTCGTTGGAGAAGCTCAGTGCCTTTGAGTGCCCAGACTCGAGTGGTGTGGGGAAGCAATGGAGCCGCTGCACCAACGATTGGAAGAAGGCATCGTTACACAGAGATACAACAGGATTTGAAAACCATAAAGGAGAGCCGTGAGTTGGATTTGGAGATTTGCAAATGTGCAAAGTTCTGAGCAGACAATCTCTCACTTCAATGTTCCACTTGAGTTGGATTTGGAGATGTGGTTCCAGGCATTAAGTTTTGCCAGAAACCATATCTTCAAATCATTCCAGCTGAGCAATGATGCTACCAGAAAATTTAAATTACTTTACAATTTTAAAGGTCTGTGAACATATTCTTTTCACCTTCATATATTGTTTTTACCTTCAGTCAGAGCTATAAATAATTATGGTTGAATAGTAAAATATAAAGAGCTATAAATAATGATTATGTTTGAATGGTAAAATATAAAGGCAATTTGAGAAACTTGTTTTTAATTTTTATTTAAAAATAAATAAATAATAGTTTTTGCCTACCAAAACATCTATTAAAATGGGGTTAGTGTAAGAAAGAGTACAGTACATTAAGAATAAGTGGTTCCTGTTATTTTTCTCTAATCTCAAATCTTCAATCACAAAAGCCAGATTTTTGTCGAAATTTATGTGGTGGAAGTGTTTATTGATTTCCTCATACGATTTAATCTTGGTTCCACAACTCTAGTGGAACCATGCCGATACTCTCAAGCAAGGAAACGAATCTTGTTTATAAAATTCGTTCACATTTCAGGAATTTCGCAAAACTTTTTAACATTGGAACCATGTCGACACTCTCAAGCAAGCAAATCTAAGGTGTTTATACAATTAGTTCACATTTCAGCATTTCGTAAAACTTTTTAACATTTTTTAAATTTCAAATATTGATTTGGTTTATATTGACCAATACATCCTGATGGGGTGATAGGTGGTTTTGGCGGCCATGCAGATTTGGCACGCGACATACGTGGTGAGGGTGATATCACGGTGTGGGTAGTCTTGTCTATAGCCTCGTGTGTTGGGTTGTTCAATGCTCATTCCCTTCTTTTGAACCGTCTGCTCTGATTATGAATATTTGTTCGGACGATTGGGATGTGCAGTGCAGTGTTTCTTTTCCTCCCTCGCTCAACCATTATGAGCTCATTAACGATTAGTGAAGTGTGTTGATGTATAAATTTACTTAAGATAGGTAGGCCATGTCATACTTTCTTTGGCTGTTTCTGGATAATCACCATGTGCTTCTTTGACTTATCCCAACCACCTACTTGTCTCATTACTTCATGAGAGAGTTATCCATCTACCTTCCATCTACCTTCATCTACTTTCTTCAATGCTGTCTCCTCTCAGCCTATTATAAATAGAGGAGCTCTTCAATGTAATTAGCAAGCAGATCAATAAGATCAAGGTTTCTTTTTGTAGAAGGTTGTTGGTTTTGCAGTTATTTCCTTGTGCGTGTGATATTGTGTTTTTCTCAATATCTACATGGTATCAGAGCAAAACTGCAAACCCCTTCTCATACTTTGCTGAGAGACGCAAGTTATCTTTTTTTTTCACTGTGAGTTGGGCGAGCTCGATTTACCTCTCTTGAGCTGGGCGAGCTCGATTTTTTCTCTCCGTGGGCTACGCGAGCTTGATTTTCCTTTCAGTGAGCTGGACGAGCTCGGATCTGAAAAGATTCGGGGGCCAAGTTAAATTCAGTCTCCCATTTAAGGTCTCTGGTGCTGGCCTGCTGAAAGCAAAAACGTCCCCGTTGAGTCCAGAAGGCGTGGAAACTGATCAGATCGACTTCTATTGGGGATTTCCCCTCCGAATTGTAGTGCTGGGGATTCTTCCGTTGCCCGACTGTCAAATCGTTGCTGTATACATCAGAGTGCGCATCTTGCCTTAGCAACGACAGCGTGGCGATTGCTTCGCCTTGTTACTGTTCTCAGAAGATCGAATAGAAGAAATGGTTCGGGAGGCGAATTCGCAGAGCAAAGCAGACAGCAGCAGCAACAGACCCGTTGCCTCCCACCGGCGAAGTGCCTGACGAGGCCGATCTGCACTCTCTTCAAAGAAGCACTCGCTGCCAAAGGACTCCACCGTGCTGCTGGGCAAAGCAAGGCGTGGAGATTCGAAACCTGGGCGGAAGTTGCGCATCGTGAGGACGCCTCTTTCAGTTCTGTTCGGATTCGGGCCGAGCCTTACAGTCGAAACAGTCGTCCTCAAGAGCGTTCCCCTGTAATAATTCAACAACAGGATTAGTATCAATCATGTGTGAATGCAAGGTTCGCGGGATTCATGGTGAGAATTGCGTAAATATTTTCTGTACTTCATAAGTATTCAGTTTTTTTCCAGTTTGCCAGGGTTCTCATAGGAACATTATAGTTCCAGTTTGTGGCTGACTAAGCCTTTCAATTAATTATTTTGTAAGTTGCTGATCATTCAACGTTGAATACTGATTACTATTATGGTGCGGTGAGCGTGAGGTGAAAATAGTAATACTGATTACTATTTTTAGATCTCCTTGTTTAGAGCCTAGGTTTCCATTCTTTTTTGAGATACCACACTGAGATTTGGTGTTTAAATTGTACTCTTTATTGTAAATGGCGGAGTTAAGGATTATTGAGCTCCTAACTCCCCATAATTATCATACATGGAAACTTAAGATGCAACAGTTGTTGCAATCAAAAGGGCTCTGGCAGATGTTGGCCGGGACTCAACCTGTGTTCACTAAGGAAATCGAGAGGTTTGCCTATCAAAATAAGCTTGATG
This sequence comes from Picea engelmannii, assembly GCA_009831015.1. Taxonomy (NCBI): domain Eukaryota; kingdom Viridiplantae; phylum Streptophyta; class Pinopsida; order Pinales; family Pinaceae; genus Picea; species Picea engelmannii. Next base: position 93,878 of record ML790718.1, read on the forward strand.
AAGCTATGGGCCTCATCGGGTTACATGTGTCGGATAGCTTGTTGTTTCACATAGTTGATTGTAAAACTTCGAAAGAAATTTGGGAAAAGTTGGATTCCTTATTCGGAAAAATCAATGAATTTCGAGCCCTACAATTGGCAGAGGAGCTGTCATCACTGGTACCGGATGATCATGCATCCATTGAAGACTATCTCACCAAATTCAGGGCACGAGTGGCTCAGCTAAAAGGGTGCGGGAAGACTAAATCAGATAAAGAATGCATCTTCTTGATTTTATCCAAGCTAAAAGGTCCTTATCAGGTATTTTCTTCTGCATTTTATTCTACTATGGATGCACTAGGAAGTGACTTTAATATGCCTTCCTTTGAGCTTTTTTGTGAGCGTCTTACTAGAGAACAATCTAAGCTTAGTCAATTAGATTCTCTTTCTGGCTCTACTAATAAGGCTCTTGTGGCTCAAAACACCAAAACTAAGCACAAGACTCAGTATAAACAGAAGAAAAATTTTGCTCCAACTGGTGAGTTTACCTCCAAGTTTCAGCAGAAAACAAAACCATTTCCTTCA
>ML790718.1:119788-136643 GCA_009831015.1 Picea engelmannii
AGCTAAAGAGATAGAAGAGTCAGTATTACCAGTACATAAATACAATGTACCTATCTTCTCTCCTTTCGCTATCACCAATGATCCTTTGATGACCTTCCACGTCTTATCTGTAAATATGGATATACAACCTTCACTTGCCAACTTCCTTGTTGACATTAGATTTTTCCTTAAATTTGGAACATGTCTTACCTCTTTCAACAACCATTGGTTTCCATTTCATTGCTTTATTTTTACCTTTCCCATTCCAACAATTTTGCATGGTGCATCATCACCCAAATGAATCTGTCCAAAATCACCTTGAACATAATCTAGAAAATGTTTCCTATGGGGTGTGGCATGAAATGAAGCTCCTGAATCTACTACCCAAGACTCAGAAATATTATCTACAGAAAGAATCAAAGCATCTTGTAACACATCACCTATTACATTTTCTTCCTGATTTCTCTCTTGTTGTCCATCTCTTTGTTTCTTTGGAGCTTTGCAATCTTTCTTCAGATGTCCTTTCTTCCCACAATTCCAACACTCTATCTTTCCAAGTCTGGATTTGGATCTTCCCTTCCTAGAATTCCTGTAGTTCCCTGAGCCCTTTCCTCTATCCTTCTGTCTTCCCCTGTTCTCCATGTTCAACGCATTACCTAATGTCTCACTTGTGCTTTTCCGTCGCATTTCCTCACTAAGGATAACACCAACAACATCATCAAATTTTAAAGTATTTGAACCAGAGACAGAGTTACTTATAACCATGACCAAGCTGTTCCATCTTTCTAGCAATGAGAACAAGATTAGAAGAGCCCTGACCTCATCATCAAAGTCCACTTTTACGGAACTTAGTTGATTAGTAACCATATTAAATTCATTTAAATGATCTGCAATAGACCCACCTTCTGACATCTTCATATTAAATAATATCTTCATTAGAAATACCTTATTGGACGCCGAGGTTTTTTCATACAATTTGGCCAATGCATCCATCAAACCCTTCGTTGTCTTTTCTTTGGAAATATTGAAAGCCACCGACACTACCAGGCTCAGCCGTATCATTCCTAGGGCCTTTCTGTCAAGAATCTCCCATTCTTCGTCCTTCATGGCCATCATCTTCTTTGCTACTCCACCCAATGGTAGGAATAGATCTTTCTGATATAAATAATCTTCCATCTACATCTTCCATAACTGGTAGTTTTGGCCGTTAAATTTCTTGACCCTAAACTTTCCATCTTCCGACATTGCTCCCACTCGAACTAGGAACCTTCTTTTCCCGCGAGTTACCTTTCGCTCTGATACCATTTGTTAGAAAAACAAGACCATGGAGCAATAAAATAAAACAAATGCGGAAACAAAACACAGAATATACACAATACAATAGAGACACAAATTTACATGGTTCACCCAGTGTGGGCTACGTCCACCAGAGAAATTTCCAGGTCCTTCCTTTATTATTATCCAGCATATGAAGGGATACAACCTACAACAAACCCGCTGTAACTTCCTCTTCTTTCTCTCACAGTCTCCTATCTCAGAATACAATATTCACCATCAACCATAGCCGCAATACATTTCCCTCATAAAAGAGGGTTGTCTTCTAGGGCAATAAACCCTAACATAATCTCTACCATTAGATTTATGACCTTATAATGAACGGTCCAGATTTACAATGAAATTACAATATACATTTACAAGGCAATTTTTCCTTCGGGGGCTTCGCCCCCAAACCCCTGCTGGGCCCCCTCTTTCTCCCAGACCCCCCAGCTGGGGGGATAGCGCCCCCGGACCTCGCAAAGGGGGTACCCCCCCTCTGCACTCCCCCGCGTGGAAGAGTGTACATACTTATAGGGTGTAAATACTTCATGGGGTATAAACACGACTGACAGCAAGGACCTATGAATCAGGAAGATAATCAGGCTCCACAACCAACAATTCGGGCGACCTTGTGAGAGACTAAGGGATTCTAAGGAATAAGGACGCTTCCTTATTGCACACCCCTTAGAAATATTCGCGAGAGACTGTCTTAGTCTTCCCTCACAACATCGTGGATCTCTCGAAATAGGTAATCGTTAACCTACAATTCGAGCCACGATAAGAGTGTTAGTAGGATGTGTCAGGGACTCTGCCACACCTCTCCCTCAATATCTAGTCTATGTGCATGGCCCATTATTCCTTATGTGAGTCAGATTAACAAGAATTCATCAATCTGCATTCATTAACAAAAAAATATCAACGATCCATATACAACATCATAATCTAATTGATCATATGTCACATATGCATAAATGAAATACTCAAACCAATACAACCCACTCCCTGACTCAATCCAGATTCCAAGGAGGTCCATTGATGCCATCGACATCCAAACTCTATCAATGTCCTGCAAACTTAGGTAAAAATCATCAATATCATTTGTCAATACGCATATAACAAATAACATTTAATCATAATCCATCAACATCATCATAAGAATACATAAGCAAAATAATAACCATGTACTATAACCGGATCACTTGCACACAAGTGTCCTCAAAGAATAAGTCAATAACATGTGCTCGCAAGAGAGGGATGTTACATACACCCCCTCTTGGTTTAAACTTTGTCCTAAAGTTGTACAGTGTATAAAAATGCACTAAATAAAGTATGTGACAAGATCGATATGTATACTCTATCGAATAAGTAAAAAATTGCTGACACATATCATATGCGTCCTTCTAGTAGCCGATTGAGGACTATAACTGTCCCATTGGACCTTGATATGATCGAATGTTCGACGCCACAGCCGTCGAATGCGATGGTCCATAATGCGGATTGGCTCTGCCGTGAGTGCACCCTCGTTCGACACCGCAAGGAACTCATGCCAATATCATGTGTAGGATTACTAACATAATTTCGTAAAATAGATATGAGAAAAACATCGTGCATACACCTCAAAGAATGAGGCAAGACTAGTCAATAGGCCATGGGTCATTTCCTTTCCACAACTTCGAAAGGCCCCACAAACTTAGGAGATATTTTAGCACCCTTTCCGAACTTAATCAAACTCTTGTACAATTTCACTTGAAATAAAACTCAGTCGCCAACTTCATAGTGTCGGTCAACAGAAGGTGTATCAACATAAATATTCTACCGATCTTGCTCTTCTTTAATCCTTTGTATTATTGTTTTAATTTGTTCTTCCATTTCTTGGATCATTTATGTTCCCATTAGGACCCTATCCTCAAGTCGATCCCACCTCAATGGTATCCGACACGGTCTCCTATAGAGAAACTCAAATGGTGCCATCTTAACGGTACCTTGATAGTTGTTTTTTTACACCAACTCTACCAGTTGCAATAACTCTTCCCAATGCTTATGTTGGTCCATCACATACATATGCAACATATCTTCCAAAATTTGCTTCATTCATTCTGTCTGCCCGTCTGTCTCATGGTGATGTGTTGTACTAAATTTCAGTTGTGTCCCAAGGCCTCTTGGGAACTAGTCCAAAAATGTTCTGTAAACATTGATCCTCTATCAGATATGATCCTTTTAGGCATGCCATGTAATCTCATAATATTGATGACAAAACTCTAGTTATGTCTAGCGCCTAATACGTCGCATGAACATGAATGAAATGTGCACTCTTCGTCAGAGTGTCAACTACCACGAAAATAGAGTTGTGCCTCCTTTCCGTCATCGACAACAAAACAATAAAGTCCATCAAAATGACCTCCCATTTCAATTCCAAAATAGTGTGTGTCTGTAGTAATCTTGTTGGATGTCTATGTTCATCCTTCACTTGCTAACATCCTAGACATCGTGCCACGTAATTAACTATTTGTTCCTTCATTCCTCTCTAGAAGAATAAAGGTTTAAGGTCTGCCCTCATCTTTGTGACTCTTGGGTGAGGCATGTATACTGCTCTATGAGCTTCTAGCTTAAGATCAAACTTCTCAATTCGTCGCTAGGCGATACGTAAATCTGGTTATTATACCTCAACAATCCTTCCCTGTCCAATGTATAACCTTCAAACCTTGGTACCATCATGGTGTGTGGTCTGATATTTTCCTTAACCTCCTTATACCAGTCATCGTCTAACTGTGTAGTTAGAATCCTTTCTCGAAGATTTTTCTAAAGAGGTATCACCGAGAATATGCATGGTCTCTGACTCAATGCATCTGCCACTCTATTCACTATTTCTTTAATGTACTTAATCTCAAATCGTATTTGCTAAGTAATTTTGACCGACACCTTTGTCACACGTTCAAGTCACATTGCATAGAAATGTATTGCAATCGATAGTGATCTGTTTTTAGTTCAAATTTTTGTCCGATCAGATATTGTCTCCACAGTCTTAAGGAATACACAATGGCCAATAACTCCAAATCATGTGTTGCGTAGTTCTCATGCTTTCTTAATTTCCTTGAGATGTAAGCGATCACTTGACCGTCTTGCATCAATACTCTGCCTAAACCTTCCTTGGATGCATCCATGCATACCAAGAATTTCTTGTCCATGTCGAGGACTTTTAGTATCGACGTTGTCAACAACAACTCCTTGAGCCATTGAAATGCTTATGTGCACTTCTCGGTCCATACAAAATTCTTGTTTTTTTTTCTGCAATTTTGGTGATCGGATTTGTTATCTTCAAAAAACCTTTGACGAACCGTTGGTAATATCCTACTAAACCCACAAAGCTATGTACTTCTGGTACATTTGTCAGCGTAGGCCATTCCATAATAGGCTCTACCTTCATTGGATCCACAATGATACCTTCACGGGAGATAACATGCTTTAAGTAATGAATCTTTGATTGGTAAAAAGAGCATTTCGACAGTTTCCCGTATAATTTTCTTTCTCGTAAACACTATAGCACCAAGCACAAGTATTCATCATGTTCTTCCGTCGTCCAAGAATATATCAGTATGTCATCAATGAATACTTGAAAAAACTTGTCCAATTATTCGTGGAACACCCCATTCATCAAGCTCATGAATACTCCCGGGGCGTTTGTCAGTCCAACAGTAAAACGATAAATTCATAGTGTCCGAACCTTGTCTTGAAGGCAATTTTAGGAATATATTCCTCTTTAATTCATAACTGGTGATAACCTGATCTCAAGTTGATCTTTGAAAACACCGTTGTGCCTTTCATTTTATCAAACAAATCATCTATTCTTGGCAATGGATATTGGTTCTTGATCGTTGGCTTGTTCAATTGATGGTAGTCAATACATAGTCTCCACGACCCATCCTTATTTCTTATGAAAATCACAGGCACACCCCAAGGTGACACACTTGGACGTATAAGTCCTAGTTCCAACAACTCCTTCAGTTTCATTTTAAACTCATGTAACTCAGGCATTGACATCCGATAAGGAATTCTTGCTATAGGTTCAGTTCCAGGTTTCAAGTCGATTGTAAACTCCAACTCTCTTTCGGGCAGCAAGCCCGATAACTCTTATAGAATTACGTCAAAAACTCTCGTACTACCGAAAGGTTTTCTAATCCTTCCACCTTGCCCTTGTCGTATAGCACTAATATTACATATAATGTACATCCTTTGCACAAGCTCTTCTGTAGCTGTGGGGAAGAAATGAACCTCAAGGACACTCCCTGGTTTCTTCCCACAATCACTCTTCTTTGTCCCACATCATTGGTGAAATTAACCATTTCATCTTACAGTTGAGTATCACATCATGCGATCCCAACCAGTCCATACCAATCACTATGTCATAAGATCCTAAGATCCTATCATATAGGTTGGCCTTCGTGACAAAATATCCAAAGTTAATGCGACAATCCGCAACCTTTCCTCCAACCTTTTGTTTCGCACCTGAAGCCATATCTACGTATCTAAACTCGTCCTACTCGACTGCCTTTACCTTAATTATTTTCAGTGCTGCACTAGAAATAAATCTCTCTGCAGCACCAGGATCTATCAAAGTACTAAGGTTTTGGTCGACGATGGTACCCAACATCTCGAGCATAGTGGACTGGTGCTCGGCTTGATGGTTATTCACCACGACATTAATCTTGTGGGCCTTGCCTAAATCTCCAATTGTAATGTGTCCTATTGACCCGACCGCTCTCACCTTCTCAACCAGATAGTATCGCTGGTAGTGTAGCTCTCCACACGTCCAACACCCGGGCTTTGGTCCAGTACTCCTGGTCCCTGAAGTAGAAGCTGCGAGCTTACCAACTTGAGATCTTCGTCTGTTCTACTGAACAGGCCTAAATAGATGCTTCTGCAGATGACGTTGTTGATGATGCAGAGGTCCCCTATAGGGAGTCCTCTGCTGAAGAGATGGTCATCATGGTGTCACAAACGTGGATCCTATCAACGTATCTCAATACCTTGATGTATGTCTGGCTGGTGTCTGATGTTGTTGCACACCTAATGTCGTCTGTCTAGTCGGTCTTGCAGGATTCCTGCCCTGAGCCCCGCTGGTTAGCTCTTCCTCCACTATGAGGGCCTTTTGGTATGCATCATGTAACATCTGAGGCAGTATGATCCTCACCTTTGCATGAATGTTGAATTTAAGTCTGAACACACCTTGTTTACCTTTATCTTCTATGTGTTCAGGTGTGGATCTTACCTAAGCAACTCCATGAATCAGGCCTCATACTTGGGCACTGTAAGACCACCCTGTTGTAAGGTGTTGAACTGATTGAGTCAGCGCTCAATGAATTCCTCTTACAAATACCTCTCCCAGAACTGCTCCTAGAACAATTCCCATGACATCTCTTCGACGACCATGTTTAGTTGAGGTAGTGCTCCCCTTGAGCTGATAGTCCGCCCTGTGGACCTTCATGTTGGAGGTGTCATCGTGAAGTGAGAAACACATCACCATGTTCTCCAACCATGCCTCGGCGGCTGAGCCATCCGTGGCACCCATGAACTCATAAATTTAACCTTCTCTAGTTCTTTGTGAATGCTATCACTGCCAACTGGAGCACGCTGTGAACCCTCATTGGATACAGACTCCCTGGACTCATCTCTATCTAGTCGGTTAATCAAGGCCTCTGACATCCTCTGAAAGGACCTTATCAACCAACCGCATATTCTACTGCAACCTACTCCTGCCCAATGACTTGTTGTTCTCCTTGGGGTTTATAATTCTCTGGCATGGGTGCTACTGGAGGCGTAACACCTTCTCCCCTAGCACCACGTTGTCTACCTCCCCGATGTCCTCTAACCACGATTACCATAGGGATAATTCAAATTTCAAATTAGTGATAAATTATTAAACAAATGTTTAATATAGTGGAAGACATAATGATCCCAAGTTGCAGGGTTTAACCTCACTCTGATGCCATATGTAATGTCCCTCCATTATGATAAAAAATAACGATCTACAAGGTAAATATGTTTTTTTTTTTGGCGTTGAAAATTTGAGTTGTCAGAACATAAATTAATAGCATTACAAGGGATACGTCAACCTAATAAATAATGATGCAATGCCATCACATTAACATAAATAACAACGACACATGTTCAACGCATAAACATAAATCATCTGAAGACATATATAAATAATGGTCAACTATACGCTTAATACCTAAATAACTACCAGCCCAAACTATCCTGCATGGTTAGGACCTACAGGAAACATAAGCAACACTCAATCCCATGATTCATCCGATTGATTTTGACCACTTAAGGTCTCAGGGTTGGTGATTGGTCTGAGGAATAAGGAGGTATCTAAATCCCACTATTGCAATCAAGCCGAAATCCAATTAGATCAACAATCAATCTCACTTATCAAGTAATCGTGGTGCAAGAGTAATATAATTCCTAAATCAATCAACATCAATATTATTTTAATGACGTAAGAGAATATAATTATTAAAACAATCATGCATCAATTATATTTAAGGGCGCAAGAGTAAAATATTTACATAACCAATCATACATCACATTAATTTCAAGGCGTAAGAGTAATCATAAATTTTACTTCGTGGCACAAGGAAATCTAATCACATAACCAATCATACATCGCATTAATTTCAAGGCGTAAGAAACATTCATCTATTTTAATTCATGGTGCAAAGAAAAATTCTACTACAAACATACATCCAATAATTGATGCAACTACCACCTACGATACATTCCCGCAATAGTCACACTACAATGACACATATAAGTTAAATTGACGCAATTTCGCCTATGAAACCTTCCAGCACTAGTCCAACTACATTTTACTATGTACGTAAAAACAAGCTCTACACCACTCACAAAACAAGTTATGATCAATTAGGAATCAAATAAATTAGCTAAGATAATACCATTGCTAGATAAACAACCTAACAACCCTTAATAATATAACTTGCAAGAAAATAAACTAGATTAAGTTCTTCAAGAGTTACAAAAAGTGTCAATCAAGATTCAATGACCGAGGTTAAGGCTAACAATCCTTCTTGAACCAATCACTTCCCTTGATGGTTCACGGCGGACTAAGGATTTAATCGTAGTTTCTATACCCAACATACTCCATTGCAATTCCTATCCTTATTATGGTTATACTTATTGTGCTTAAATTAAATTTAGAGTAAAGTGAACGAATTCCCAATCTTCAAATCCTTAAACATTCTTATTCATAAGAGTGGATCTTCATGACTATGAAGATAAATCTTAGACCCAACCCAACTCCTTACTTTAATTATTCTATCTCGGGTCAAATCGTAATTGAGATTATCCCATAATGAAGTTCTTAATATAAAAATTCATTCCAAGAGGTCTTGATGTAACCTAGTACTGTTCTAGAAGGACTCTTCTTAACACCCCTTTTTATGGATGTTTAAAGTTGAACTTTGCAAATTTATTGTATTAATTACCCTAGCATGTCACATGGAATGCTACACAACATGGGCCAAGGGTTATGATAAGAACTGTGAGAAGTAGGAACTAGCAACCTTTAGCTATTTAACACCCGGTGGGCAGTTTTTCTAGGCCACTAGAGAGTAAACGTGAAAGCGCTAGCAACATAATAATTAGGAAGCCGAGGTCACTTCCAGGTGCGAGTTCGTAGGTCCCTAACTGTCAGAGAAGTACCTCGAAGAGAGGGAGATCAAAATCACTACTACTAGAGTCCCAGGGAATGGTGCCCATAAAATACATAAACAATACCAGATTCGTACGTAAATGGTCGACGCTATACGAAAGGATGAAAATATGAAGATCTGAGGAGAACATAGACTCGAAATTTAGTAAAGGAGTTGATAGGAATCCACAGTGACCTCAAGGCTCATCATCTACTAGAAAAGGTAATTAGATTCGGTCTGCAATCCAGCTCTGCGTTACTTCCTGGATTTGAAAAAAATGAGAAAAAAGAAGGTAACTGAATACAAACAAGGGAAATTTATATTAATTCTCAATGGTCTTAAAGGATCAATCGATCTCCAGGTGTCCAACCCAACCCATCAGATCGTCGCAAGTAAGGAAGTGTTTTCTATGCACGTAGTCGCCTCACTTCGTAATTCCTTGGAGGTGTCCTTCAATGGTAAGGAGAGGACCCACATCTATGTTTTTTCCCTCTTCTTTGCTGCCACACTTCGACTAAAAAACAGGAACAAATCAATCACTCGGTCGAAACTCTAATTCCGAAAGGATCGACTAGCAGAGGGCCTGGTCAATATCTACTCAGTTAAGCGTGGAAGAATATGATAAGTCATCCAAGAGGCGATCAATACCATACGTTTTTCTATCCTTTGAAAAAGAGAAAAAAACAAAAATACCAGGAGCAGACAGGTTGGAAGTAAGGGCTCGACTCAGAGTAAAGACCTAAAGTTCGAGAGACTTTCTCATTGAATTTATGAAGTGAAGGAATGAGCGGAGAAATTTAGAAAGAAACTCAACATCATAATGCATCAAGAAAATTTGTTGATCCTCAAGAATTCCAACGGAGGTAATTAACACTGTCAATTTAAATTTTTCCCACAGTTCAACAGTCTAATCCTGCATTCCTTTTAATGAAAAATATAATAAAATATAAGCGTCTAAACCACCAGGTGGTGTTTAAATAGACACATAATAGAGCGCAAGTAATAAATGGATTCACCCTTAAACATTTAAAGATAAGGAGAAATTCGATTTTCCTTAAAGCATTGTGAAATTCTTAATCGTTCACAAATTACAATGAATTAAAATAATGCACAACTCCAGGATCACGACTGTCGGGGCATTTACAACTGTACATTCTTAATTGGAATACTGATCCATTTCTCATCATTTCCATTTGTTTTATAGAATTTCCTTAATGACACATTCCCCCTTGTACAATTAATTCACTTTTTAGTTAAATAATTTAGAATTATTCCCCCCGTACACTTGTCACCCTCTCCATAAGTTTCACAAGAAAATTCCATAATTTATTTTAATTAAAAGTCAATTTCCCTCACCCCTCCTAAAAGCGCTTCTTAAATCACTCCTAGTTGTCTTTTTATTCTCCTTATTCCCATTTAATAATTGGCGCCTTACTAAATCTGGGTTGAGTTAAAATAGGAATCTTCTTCAAGTTAAACTAGTCTTAACTAGACTCTAGATACCTTTCTATGCGTGTACACTATTTTATGCTTTATTCCTTTCTTATCTTAAATTCTAATTTGGTATTTTTGCACACATGTATTATATTAATTCTTTAGACTTATTTCATCTTCCTTAATTTATTAAATTGATTTACCTCTTTCCTATTTTATTTAATTTATAAATCAGTTTTAGTATTCTCACCAAACTTTAGACTTAGGCTTAATTTTTGAATAGGCTCGGACTTTCATTTCAGGATTCACAATTAATAGTTTAAATATTTAATTAATTAATTAAATCCAACAATGCTTAAAGATTTTTACAAGGTTTAATTATTCGCTCAAGGTTTTCTAGGCCACCTAGATTCATTGACTCAAGTTTTATTTCCGCGATGTTCCCTTCAAGATGCACTCCGTGCTCCAAGGGTGCCACTCGCCTTTGATTCAAATTTTTAATTACGGGACGTGACCTTCAATATGCACTCCATGCTCCAAGGGTTCCACTCGCCTTTGAATGGTTTTGGTAGCTGTCCAACCCTTGAAGTCAACACCCCATTCGGGCGACCTTGTGAGAGACTATTGGATTCTAAGAAATAAGGACCTTGCCTTATTGCATGCCCCTTGTAAATCTTCTTGAGAGACTATCTTAGTCTTCCTTCACATCATCATGGATCTCAAAATAGGTAATCGTTAACCTACAATTCGAGCCATGAAGGGAGTGCTAATAGGTTGTGTTAGGGACTCTGCCACACCTCTCCCTCAATATCTAGTCTATGTACATGGCCCCTTTACTCCTTATGCAAGTCTGATTAACAAGCATTCATCAGCCTGCATTCATTAACAAAACAATTTCATCGATCCATATACAACATCATAATATAATCGATCATATGTTACATATTTATAAATGAAATACTGAAACCAATACAACCCACTCCCTGACTTAATCCAAAGTCCACAGAGGTCCATTGATGTCATCGACATCCACACTCTGTCAATGTCCTGCACACTCAAGGAAAATGCGTCAATAGCATATGCCAATACACATATAACAAATAACATTTAATCATAATCCACCAACATCATCATAAGAATCCATCAGCGAAATAATAACCATGTACTATAACCGGATCACTTGCACGCAAGTGTCCTCAAAGAATAAGTCAATAACTTGTGCTCGAAAGAGAGGGATGTTACATACATCCCCTCTTGTTTTAAAATTCATCCTGATGTTGTATAGTGTATAAAAATGTAGTAAATAAAGTATGTGACAAGATCAATATGTCTAGTCTTTCGAATAAGTAAAAAACTGTTGACGCATATCATATGGGTCCTCTTAGTATCCGAGTGTGGACTATAATTGTCCCATTTGACCTTGACTTGATTGACTGTTCAACGTCGTAGTTGTCAAATGCGATGGTCCACAATGTGGATTGGCTCCACCGTGAGTGCACCCTCTTCCGACACCGCAAAGAACTCATGTCAATCTCATGTGTAGGATTACTAACATAATTTCGCCAAATAGATACAAGAAAAACATCGTGCATATGCCTCAAAGAATGAGGCAAGGCTAGTTGATAGGCCATGAGTCCTTTCCTTTCCACAACTTCGAAATTCCCCACAAACCTAGGAGATATTTTAGCACCCTTTCCTAACTTAATCGAACTCTTGTGCGGTTTCACCTGCAATAAAACTCAGTCACCAACTTCATAGTTGCGGTCAATGCGAGGCACATCAACATAACTATTCTACCGATCTTGTGCTTCTTTAATCCTTTGTCTTATCATTTTCATTTGTTCTTCCATTTCTTGGATCATTTCTGGTCCTATCAGGACCCTATCCTCAAGTCGATCCCAACTCAATGGAGTCTGACACGGTTGCCCATAGAGAAACTCAAATGGTGCCATCTTAATGGTACCTTGATAGTTGTTGTTGTACGACAACTCTACCAGTGGCAAGAACTATTCCTAATGCTTATGTTGGTCCATCATGTACATACGCAACATATCTTTCAAAATTTGGTTCATTTGTTTTGTCTTCCCATCTGTCTCAGGGTGACGTTTTGTACTAAAGTTCAGTTGTATCTCGAAGTTCGTTTGGGAATTGGTCCAAAAATGTCTTGTAAACATCGATTCTCTATCAGATATGATCCTTTTAGGAATTCCATGTAATCTCACAATATCGCTGACAAAAATCTAGTTATGTTTGGCGCCTAATACGTTGTATGCATAGGAATGAAATGTGTACTCTTTGTTAGAGTGTCAACTACCATGAAAATCGAGTCATGCCTCCTTGCCATCAGTGACAACCCAACAATAAAGTCTATTGAAACGACCTCCCATTTCAATTCTGGAATAGCGTGTGGCTATAGTAATCCTGTTGGATGTCTATGTTCATCCTTCGCTCGCTGACATTCTAGAAATTGCGCCACATAACTAACTATGTCTGCCTTCATTCCTCTCTAGAAGAATAAAGGCTTGAAGTTTTCCCTCATCTTCATGACTCTTGGATGAGACATGTATACTGCTCTATGAGCTTCTCTTAAGATCAAACCTTGAAATTCTTCGTTAGTAGATATGTAAATTCAATTATTAATATACCTCAACAATCCGTCCTTGTCCAATGTATAGCCTTCAAACCTTGGTACCATCATGGTGTCTGGTCTGATATTTTCATTAACCTCCTTATACCAATGATCATATAATTATGCAGTTAGAAGCCTTTCTTGAAGATTCGTCTAAAGAGGTATCACCGAGAATATGCGTGGTCTCCAACTCAACGCATCTTCCACTTTGTTCAGTGTCTTTAATGTACTTAATCTCAAATCGTATTTTCTAATTAATTTTGACCAACACCTTTGTCGCGCGTTCAAGTCACATTGCATAAAAATGTGTTGTAATCCACAGTGGTCCATTTTTAGTTCGAATTTCCGTCCAATCATATAGTGTCTCCATAATCTCAAGGCATACACAATGGCCAATAACTACAAATCATGAGTTTCGTAGTTCTCCTCATGCTTTCTTAATTTCCTTGAGATGTAAGCGATCACTCGACCGTCTTGCATCAATAATCCGCCTAAACCTTCCTTGGATGCATCTGTGCATACCAATAATTCCTTATCCATATCGAGGACTTTCAGTATCGGCGTTATCATCAACAGCCCCTTGAGCCTTTGAAATTATTCCGCGCACTTCTCAGTCCATATGAACTTCTGTTTTTTCTTCTGCAATTTCGTGATCGGATTTGCAATCTTCGAAAAACCTTTGACGAACCATCGATAATATCCTTCTAAACCCATAAAGCTATGTACTTCTGGTACGTTTTTTAGCGCAGGCCATTCCATAATAGCCTGTACCTTTGTTGGATCCACAACGATTCCTTCGCCAAAGATAACATGCCCTAAGTAATGAATCTTTGATTGGTAAAAAGAGCATTTCAATAGTTTCCCGTATAATTTATTTTCTCGTAAACACTGTAGGACGAAGTGCAAGTTTTCGTCATGTTCTTCCGTCATCCGAGAATATATCAGTATGTCATCAATGAATACTTGAACAAACTTGTACAATTATTCACAGTATACCCCATTCATTAAGCTCATGAATACCCCCGGGGAGTTTGTCAGTTCAATAGTAAAATGATAAATTCGTAGTGCTCGAACCTTGTCTTGAAGGTGGTCTTAGGAATATATTCCTCTTTAATTCGTAACTGGTGATAACCTGATCTCAAGTCGATCTTTGAAAACATTGTCACACCTTTCATTTTATCAAACAAATCGTCTATTCTTGGCAACATATATTGTTTCTTGATCGTTCCATTGTTCAATTGACAGTAGTCAATACAGAGTCTCCACGACCCATCCTTATTTCTTATGAAAATCAAAGGCACACCCCAAGGTTACACACTTGGACGTATAAGTCCCAGTTTCAACAAATCCTTCAGTTTCATTTTCAAATCATGTAACTAAGGTGTTGACATCTGATAAGGCGTTCTTTCTATTAGTTCAGTTCTAGGTTTCAAGTCGATTGTAAACTCCAACTATCTTTCGGGTGGCAAGCCTGTTAACTCTTCTAGAATTACATTAGCAACTCTCGTACTACCGAAGGTTTTCTAATCCTTTTGCCTCATGCTTGTCTTTTAGCGTTAATATTGCATATAATGTACATCCTTTGCGCAAGCTCTTTTGTAGTTTTGGGGAAGAAATGAATCTCAAGGACACTCCTTGGTTTCTTCCCACAATCACTCTTCTTTGTCCCACATCATTGGTCAACTTAACTGTTTTGTCTTACAGTTGAGTATCACATCATGCGATCCCAACCAGTCCATATCGATCACTATGTCATAAGATCCTAATATCGTTTCATATAGTTTGTCCTTTGTCACAAAATCTCCCAAGTTAATGCGATAGTACGAAACCTTTTCTCCAACCTTTTGTTTGGCACCTGAAGCCATATCTACGTGTATAGAATTGACTTGCTTGACTGCCTTTACCTTAATTCTTTTCAGCACTGCACTAGAAATAAATCTCTCTACAACACCAGGATCTATCACAATACTAAAAGTTTGGTTCGCAATGGTGCATGATGTCTCTAGCATAGTGGATTGGTGCTCTGCCTAGTGGTTATTCACCTTGGTATGAATCCTGTGGACCTTGCCCAAATATCCAACTATAGTGTGTCCTATTGGCCCAACCGCTTTAGCCTTCTCAACCAGACAATCTCTCTGGTAGTGTGGCTCTCCACACGTCCAACACCCAGTCTTTGGTCCAATACTCTTATTCCCCGAAGTAGAAGCTACGAGATTACTATCTTGAGATCCTGGTCTATTCTACTGAACAGGATTAAACAATTCCTGCTGCGGACGATGCTGCTGATTATGAAGAGGTCCTCTATAGGGAGTCCTCTACCGAGGATCCAATCATCGTGGTGTCATGAACATGGATCCTCTTGACATATCTTGATACCCTGATGTATGTATGGATGGTGTATGATGTTGCTATGCAGCTAATGTCATCTGTCCATTTGGTCTTACAGGATTCCTGCCCTGACCCCCGCTGGTCATCTCTTCCTCCACTATGAGGGCCTTTTGGTTTGCATCGTTTAACGTCTGAGGCATTAGGATCCTCGCCTTTACACAAATGTTGAATTTAAGTCTGAACACAACTTGTTGACCTTTAGCTTCTCTGTGTTTAGGTGTGGAGCATACTTAAGCAACTCCATGAAGCCTCATAATCGATCATCGTAAGACGACCATGTCGTAAGGCATTGAACTTATTGAGTCAATGCTCAATGAATTCCTCTGACAAATACCCCTCCCAGAACTGCTCCTCGAACAATTCCCATGACATGTCTTCGACGACTATTTTTAGTTGAGGTAGGAGTGTTTTCCACCAAAGAAAAGTGCTCCCTTTCAGCAGAAAATCCGCCCTGTTGTTACATATTATTTTTGTCATCCCTATGACTGTTAATGATGTAAACCTATCTGTTGCCTTCAGAGGGGTCAGTGGCTTGAGTTCCTGAAGAGAGAAGGGAGAAGAACCTTTCATGAGAAAAGAAGTTGCACTTTCCCTTTTGAAAACCCTATAAAAAAGGAAGTTCCCAGGCTGCCTATGTATTAGGGTGCGAGAATGATTGATTCTCGTAGGCTGCCCACACTTAGGGTGCAAATTGTTCACAGGCTTCTCTATAGGAAGGGTGCGAGAATGCTTACATGTGGGAAAAATGAGCGTTTTCTTGAATCTTCTAGAAGGAGAAACCTCTATGGTGAGGTGGCATCCGAATGGTTTGGATCTTACTCGCTTTCATGATTTAGTGGGATCATCCTAACCTCCTCACCTTATCCTCTTCAACTTATAAAAGGAGAGGAGCTCTCATGGAGAAGGGGTTCTTGAGCTTGTTAGTTTTTGTTGGCTTGGAATTATTAGCTTGGTTGGAGTGGCTTTGAGATTTTCCTTTGTCAAGATAGATTGTGAATATTATCAGATCTATGCTCTCATAATTCTTGGAGTGAAAGTGTGTGGGGAACGAAGGACAATTGGAAGGGACCTTATGACATCAACGCCATGGTTGTAATCTCTCTTTCACATTTAATATGATACAGTAATATGATTCTTTCCTATAAAGCTTATTGTGTTTTATTGTATGATTTCTTGATCACATACATAGGTTTATATTGAGTTTATGCTATTACTATCACTTTGGTTGGTTGCGTTCTTTTGTAGGATCATCATTGTATAAGCGTTGGAATGGAGCTAGGATGGCGATGGCGAGAGGAAGCGACATTTAAATGGTATGTCACCCATCCCTCTTTAGTTAGTAAATTCAATATTTAAAACTTAAGGAAAGCGTCATGTTCTGGTGTGTTTTGTTCTA
>ML790718.1:186574-209099 GCA_009831015.1 Picea engelmannii
TATAGAGAGAGAGAGAGAGAGAGAGAGAGAGAGAGAGAGAGAACAAAAATAAATAAAATCAAATTTTGAACAAAATCAAAACAAAAATACAATGTCCTGACTCAAAAATAATGAAACAAATTTCCTTGCAACTTTGGGGGAAAAAAATAAAAATAAAATAAAACTAAAATGAAATAGGAAATAGAAATAAAAATAAAAAATAACAAATATATACATATGAAATTTACATTAGGGATTTAGGGTGAAATGCATAAAGTAACTAGTAACTTTCGTAAGTAGAATAATTTCCCCATGTAATAGTTGATTTCTAAAATAAAAGTGATTTTCCTATGTAATTCAAAATAAAAATGAAAATAGATAAATAAATAAAAGGAACAAAAAATAAAATAATCAAAATTAATCATAAAAATATAACAAATCATATATACAAAAATATGAAAAATTAAACCTAGTTTTGCATGGGTTAAGGTTCGACACCTAGGGACCAGAAGTAGAAACAAGGCATATAATGCAGATTTTGAACAACTAGGATGACAAATCCATCAGGAACATCAAGTCTAGGTTGAGATCGTGCAAATCTAGAGATGACAAATGGAAAGCGACTAGGGAAAAAGGGATGACACATCACACGTCACACTAACATCACAAATGGTAACCCATATGATAAAAAAATGTTTGACATTGGTTGGGCGTATGGGACATGTCAATATGATCAAGGGGAACCTCTCGAAGGGAGAGCTCGATAAGCTTGCAAGGAGAGGGAATCCTATAGGATTAGGGAACAATCTCCCACGTTAGACCACAACACATGAATTTGGAATGAAAAGTGGAAATCAAACATTGGGTGACAAGATGACAAGTTTCCATGTCCAAGAAGCTCTATAGGTGTTTGGAGAGAGGGGAGGATGAAAGGAGAACATGATAGAGATCATTCTGAAGAATGCTTGTGCCTTTCGAAATTGAGAAATATCACAAGGGACTTTACTTGGACAACCCAATGATACAAACTGGATGAGGGGAGAACAATAAGGATCAAGGTTCCAACCACATACTAAAATACCATAAGATTTACGCTTTAGAAAGGAAGTGAAATAAAAAATAACGTGATGGTGATAAAAAAAATATGGTCAAGGTTTAGGAAAGAGAAGTATTAATTTTGAATGCTAAATGTTGGCTTCGAATGGTAGACAAGATCTGAATAGAGAGAAGTGTAGTACAAAGGAATAAGACTGAGGGATCCCATCATGCATTTCAAGGTTGAAGAGGTCATGTAAAGGAAATGATTCTGCAACCTTCCTCCTACAACCATAGAAAAAATAAAATCAATTATGAGGAAGAAAATACTTGCCAACATAACATAAACATTACAATCTTTTCCTTTTCCTTTAACAAACTTATGAATAAGTGTTGGGTTTGTTTGCAAAAAGGAAGAATCAGTTTCTTAAAGAAAATCATATACGATCTCATCCTTTCATATACAACTTGCTTCTGTAAATAAATCTCATCAATTTTACGTGTACCTAACCTCAAACTCATAAAAAGGATAAATGATCTTATGATTCTAGTTATGAGTTTAAAATAAAGAATATGATTAGCATACAATATATTTAGCGTAAATATGAAGGAATTAGGAACAACATGCAATAAAGAGGATGTAAAATGCATATATGTTCTTCATTTAAGTCATATGTTCAGGAATTCCTCAAAAGCAAACTTGTTCAAGGCATAAAATAGGATACCAAACTCAGCAGTCATATAGGATCATCAAATACTTTGAAATATGCAAGAGGTCTCAAAGATAACTTGTCAATTTCTTCATACAAATGTCAACGAAGAATCATAAGTAAAGAAACATCATGAAGAACATTTGAAAGTGTAAGATCAATGATTAACCAACCTCAATCAAAGACAATCATCAATAGAGATCCTAACCCCAAACTCTCTCAAGGTAGGTGAAGAATAATCATTAGGCTCATAGTAGTAGAGGATTAGGCATTAAAGTTCAAATTTTAGTAGGGGAGACTTTTCATTTCTCTTATAAAAGTAAAATGAAAATAGGATTTTTTGTGGCCACAACAATTGGTGCACTTGTCAACATGTCCTTCAGCTACCGAAAACTCTCCTCACATTTGGAAGTCCATTCAAATTTCACTCACTTATTTTGCGAAGAAGTAACAGGGATTGAAATATTTGAAAAACCTTTAATGAATCTTTGGTAATAACTTGAAAGTCCCATAAATGATATGAATTATGTAACATTTCTTGGCATTGGTGATCCTCTAATGGAATATATCTTCTCAAGATCAACTACTATCCCATATGTTGAAATAATATGACCCAAGTAATGAATTTTCCTTTGATAGAAGATGCAATTACTTAACTTGGCATACAATTGATCCTCTCTCAAAACTTGTAGCACCATCCTTAAATGTTTTTCATGTTCCTCCTCTATATTTGAGTAGATGAGTATATCATCCAAGAAAAATATTACAAACTTGTCTAGGTACTCTGTGAAAACTCCATTCATCAAGTAGATGAAAACAACTGGTGCATTTGATAGCCCAAATGGGACCACCACAAACTCATAATGTCCATATATTTTCCTAAATGTTGTCTTGCTAATTTATTCTTCCTCTATTCTCACTTGATGATATCCTAACCTCAAGTCAATCTTGGAAAATATTCTTGCACCTTTCACCTGATCAAATAGATCATCAATCCTTGGAAGATGATATTTTTTCTTTATGGTAACCTTATTCAGTTGTCTGAAATAAATGCACATCCTTGAGCTCCCATCCTTATTTTTCACATAGACCCCTAGGGCACCCCAAGGTGACACAATTAGGAATATATAGCCATTGTTTAAAAAATTTTAAAGTTGCATCTGCGTCTCCTTCAACTCTAGTGTGCCCATCCTATAAGGATTCTTGGACATTGGGGAAACTCCTGGAACCAAATCAATGGAGAAATCAATGTCTATATTTGGTGGTAACCTTAGAATATCCCCAAATACATCCTAAAAATATTCCAAGACCAGATGGTCTTTAAAACTTGGCATTTTATCTTTGGCTATGTCTTCCATATGGGATGCAAAATTATGAAATCCCTTCATGAAACTCTTCTTCAACTACATGGTTGAAATATCTCTAACAACTACAATCCTTGGGATACCTTGAACCTTCCCTTTATTCCCTTCCTCATCAAGACAAGTGATTTTCTTGTTGTAGCAATCTAGGATAGCATGGTGCTTGTCCAACCAATCCATAACAATCAAATAGTCATATGAACCTAATGGTATGATGTTCAAATCTTCTTTTTTGTTGAGTCCATTAATGTCTTTTGGACAATATTTAACTAGCTCATTGATCGTTCTCTTATCCCCTAAGGCTAGCTAAACCAACCAATATTTCCCATGATTGCTTCTTTGCAAGTTAAATCTTTCAACAAGGTTAGGATCTATGTAACTATGACTAGCTCCATAATCAATTAAAATTGCTATGGGATAGTTATCAATATTACCTTCTATTTCAATCATGGGGGATTTATATTCTTCTTTATTTTTGTCTAAGGCCACATAAATCCTTGGAATGCTTCTTCCCATGTTTTCAATCGTACCATCTTCCTGAACATTGTGAATAGTCCTCATCATTTCTCCTTTGTCAGGGAAATCCCTATACAAGTGGTCTCCCTCACATCCCCACCTTTTTATGTTTTTTTGTCTTGGCCTTTTCCCAAAATTATATGCCATCCTAGGATCATTTTGGGCTTACTTTACTTGTTGATATGATTGAGAGTTGTTCTTGTGAAAAGTTGGCTTAAAACATTTCTTCCTTTTCTCCATCTTATCATTCCAATCAATTTGGAAAGTTGGTCTTCCTTTGTTCTTCTCATAAAGGTGTTTTTACTTCCTTATTGTCTCCTCCAAAGTATCAGGGCTATCATAATGTATCTTATCATTGTAGAAATTAGGTATCTCATTGAGAAACCTTTGTATTTTAACCTTCTCATCCTTTATGAAACCAACACACTTAAGAAATTCAAGGAATCTCCTCTCATATTCCTCCATTGTCATACTTCCCAATTTGAGTTCAAAGAACTCTTTCATATTTTTATCATAATAATGATCTGAAAAGTATTTTTGGTATAAATATGCCTTGAATTGTCTCCATGAAACCTTCTTCTCCTCAAGGTGCTTGGAATCTTAAGTTGGTTCCACCACATGGCTACTTTTCTTTGAACGTAGTAGGTTGCAATTCTAGTTTCAACATTTGATGGGTAATTATTTAGCTAAAAATATTTCCTCATTCCCAATAGCAACGCTTCAACCTCTTCTTCCTTACTATACTTTCCATGAAAAGTCAGTGGCTTGAGTTTCCTGAGTTCCCCTTGAAAATTATTTGAATCAAGTATCCTCCTATACCTTTTGATGGGGGACACACTTAGGTTTCTCTATGGACCTAAATATGCATGAGATATTTTAGTCTATTTCCCAGGTGAATTTTGATTTCTACTCAAACTCCTTGAATGCCTATCATCCCCATGATCATCCCTTCTACCATGGGATCTAGATGTTGCCACTTGTATAGAACTAGTTGCTTGCTTTGAGCCAGAATCCTTGTTCACTTGTCTATGAAACATATTCATAATCTATAGAATATCCTCCTTATATTTCATCATTATTTCATTATCTTTCCTATATATTTTCACTCCTCTCTGTAGGATTCACATAGTTTCAACCAACTCCACAAGCTCCACCTTGCTTCTTCTTCCATTAGACTCAGTATCAACATTCCCCATGTTGAAATGTAGTCCTATGATTTTATATTCATGGATTCAATACCCTTGGGAATCCTCCATATATCTATTTCTCATATAGGAATGAAATACTCCCTCATGTACCTCTAACTCTGCAAGAAAATGAGCATACAATAATTGTTGTTAGAAATAGGAACATTAAAAAATACTTTATTAATTAGGTTACAAACCATTATTTGTTTCAATTTGTTAAGAAAACAAATGTACTAATCCAAATTTTGATTCTTTAGACACATTCCTCTCTTAAAAAAATATCCAAGGGTTGTACTCATGCCTCATTCTTAGTTCTAAGTGAAAAGTTACAACCTTCTCAAGTTGAAATTTCCACTCATTGCTCTGTTTTTACCGTTGTAATTTTTCTTTCTTGAGAAACTATAATGATCAATTCAAAATTATGGGTTGATGTATGGCTTATTCTCTTCAACACATTTCCATTGACTTCTTTTTTCCTCAAATCCGAGCTCCAAGCTAATAATTATAGTCTACAGAAGTTTACATTGTTTTCTCATTTTTACCCCTTATTGCTACAAGTGTCTTCTCTCCCATCCTATACAACTTCAAATACCCATATTCCAAATATGGTTCCATGGTTGTCTTCTATGGTCCACGAGACTTCCACATACTACTCCTGTGTCCCAAATTGGATTCTAAGCAAGGCGATATTCCCTTTGGAAGTAAACTGGTACCCAATTTATACCTTGTACTATTTTAGTTGTAACTTCCTCATACCATATGTGTTTTACACTCACAATATCTCATTGGAAAGATATTACTGATTTATTTCATTTTAGTGGAATTGTTTGGATGTATTGATGGACCACACAATTACTTTGACTTATACTACTTGAAAATGTTGTTTAGGCCCTCAAAACACCTTTGTATGTTGATGACCTTCAAAAATTGAAAACTTTCATAGAAAATGATTAAGTTATTGCTATAATAGTATGCTAATATGACCCACACCCAATCTTGGAAATCTCCTTGACATAGCATGACACGTTTCCACTGAGTCCATGTTTCATCCCTTAATTCATTCATATCATCATAAATCATTCTCCTTCATCGAACACCAACCAAACCTTCCGCAAGCTTGTTGGGATCTCCTTTGAGGACTCTTCCCATTGGAGTGTCAAATAGCATGTTATAAAGGTTTTCTTACAACCCACATCCCACAATCCTATCTGGAACATCTTCATAGAATTTTCCTCGTGGAGCGGAAACTTAAGATTGTACTGTGATTTCCTCGAATCTCGCAAGCTGCAAGCTGATCGAGAACATCTTCACAGGCTTTTCCCTATAGAGTGTAGAGTTAACATACCATTAATATTTTTTGTGACTTGCAACCCACAAGCCTATCAAGCTTAAATTTGAGGAATGTTTTCCTGTGGAGTGTCAAGTTAATATGCATTTTTTGTGACCCATTGAGCTTAATTTCATGGAATTTTTCCCATAGAGTGTCAACCTAACATTCCTTTAAGAGTTTCAGTGACCCATAGACCGCAAGCCTATTGTGCTTAACTTCACAAACATTTTCTTGTGGAGTATCAAGTTAACATGCCCTTAAAAGTTTCTGCGACTTGCAGCTCGCAAGCCTATCGAGCTTAGCTTCGTGAAATTTTTCCTCATGGGCTCTTTCAATATTGCAACAAATCTCAACAGTCGATTTTCAAGATCATAGTGATCTTAATTGTCAGTTTATAAAACTCTCCAAACTTTGTCGAAATTCCCCACTCTTTCAAATGAATCGTGGTCATTGATTCTTAACGTGGAAAATATCTGGGCCATCGATCTTCCAACTCTTCAATCACCATTAGAATGAGAAATCGGACCTCCCAAGACAAATTTAACTTTGCAACCTAAAAATTGAGACCATTAAACCTCTCTTCGACAATTCCGAGGGAAATTTGGATTTGGATTTGTTCTTAAATTTGGGGATTTCATTTTATTTTTACAATTTTCCCTAAATTTGTCAGAGGTGAAACTCTACAACAACGAATTTCTACCAAATTTATGTTGGTCTTAGCCCATACAAACTTTGTTTTGAACCTTTATCTATGATACCAATCTGTAATGTCTCCACACAACTAAACCCATAAAAAATTATGATACCATTAATTTAAACACAACACATCATGCTAAAAATTCCCATACATTTAACAAAAATAATATAAAACATGAATGCAACTAATCTACTCCCATACAACAATGTTTAGATCATTTCAAACACAGAGTTACTACACAACAATTTAAACCACCAATATAACTAAGAAACAAGATAAAACACTTATCTTTTTATAACAATTGTGCAACCAATTGCAGAGGACAGACGTTCCACCCAATCATAGACTTGTTGTTCCAAATATCAACAACAAGTCAACCACAAGTTGGGGTCAGGAATCCACAAAAGAGGGTGTCTCTCTGTTGTCCATTCACAATTCAATATTTCCAAAACCATCTAATTTTTCCCACAACTATCCCAAATCCTTCGGGTCCCTTCCTATCAACCTACCCAAACCAAGGAATGTACCCCCTTCTTTGCAAGCAATCCCTCGGGATGTACTATTCTTTTATCAAGGATTTCAACACAGATTGGCCAAGAATATCTGTGTTGAATACTCTAGGGATGTTAGCTACCAAGAAAAAATAACAATAACAAGCTTTCTTCTCCAATGAAAACTCTTACACATGGATTTCACTCTATAGGATTGACAACCTACCTCTTCTACAAGCTTAATAGTTTGCTTATTTATCCTTCAAGAACTCCAAACATATGCTAACATGTCCACCATTTCTTCTTCCAAGCTCCAACACTCTGCTCCCCTTTGGTGTCCCCAAAATATTCCTGTAAAAGCTCCCCTCCCATCCCATACGAACTTCCTCTCCTTTCCCCCCTTACTTGACTCACACTCTACCTTAATATGATTGTACTCAGCCCCATGCCCCCAAAACTATGGAATGTGACTTCTCACACCCACCCTCTTACATGTATTCAATGATTGGGCTATCCTACACTCAAGGGAATAAATAAGGCGAAAGGAACAAATCTGCAACATCCAATCCGACACATAAGAATGCTTTTCGGAGGCTCTTCAAAGTAGAGAAATACATATAATTTCTAAATGCAACATAATGCAAAAGTATAATTATACATATGATTTCATAAAATTTTGTACGAGGAAAAAACAATTTTGTATATCAATTAAGATAAATGAATTTGGTAGATGTAATATATGGTTTAATCAAAACAACCTCGAAATTTTCATTTTAATTAAATTTTAATAAATAAACAGTTGATAGATAATATAATTTCAAGTGATTTTAAGATTTTTAAAAATTTTAGATCGCCTTCAAAAATTTCAAACTCTTCCAGATATAAAATTTTAAAACTCTTCCTAATGTATTTAAATTGTTGATACATCAGATATTAAACAAATTTAAATGGTTTTGTTATCCTGCATCCATATTTTATTCTAGATAATGAAATTTAATTATACAGCCAGCATTGGATGCCAATCAAATGGTCTGCAGCCTTTCCAAGTCCTCGGAGAAAGAGCTTACCATTGGATTTGTGTAGGTGCAGGCCCTGAGATCTCAACTGGTGTTGATTGAAGTCTGTCCAGAGGACACACAGAAGACCTGACTGTTGACTATATCGGCAACTGAGGCAAACTATTTTATTCCTTCCTCCTTTAGGGTATTTTTTGGATATCTAATCAATGAAGTGTAATTGTGTATGTCTGGTAGTCAAGCCATTGAGAGGTCCTATGACTTTTTGAAATCCTGCAATGGAGGGAACCAACAGAGGGAGGCGAACTCCGATTCATGACATTGGAGACGAGCAAGGTCACACTCCGGGAGCCAGAAGTTATATTTCACAGACAGCATAGATTTGATTCCTCAACCCGTGCACTTCATAGTTTAAGCTCCTCATTCACGAACCTGGACATTGCGCCTTTCTGTCCTCCCTGGGACCCGGTCTTGTTCGTAAAGACTTTGGGTGCAGTGTAGGGAGCGGTGACAGATTCTGCGGCTGTCTTCCATCTAGTTTCAACGAATCTGACATTCTTTTGGCTGTTAGCTAAGTTACTTTTTCGATCTCCAGCACTGACTAGCCCCTGCGTTTTTGGTTTTCGGTCACAGTGCGTTCTGGCCTTCCTGGGACCCGGTCCTGTCTTCTACCCCCTGGTCGCTGTGTAGGGATTGGTGACAGTTTCGGTCGCTGTCTCCCACTGACTTTTTCCTCCAGAACTGTCTTCATCTCAGCCACATTTGCGGGATGGATTCTCTGTTAACAAACCTTATGCAACCGTCCGATGAGGAGATCTGGAAACAAGCGGGACTATTTGATAACGCGGACGCATACAAGTCAAAACAAAGCAAAGTTCCTTCCTCGCTGTGCAATTTTCCGTTTCCCGCCGAGGCCCCAGAAGGACATCCTTCGGATTTTCAAACTACAGACAGAGCTCCAGTGGATGCTCCTTCTTCTTCTAGTAATCCCTGTAACACGTCTCGTCTTTCTCCACGAACTGGCTGCTCTACTCTACCTCCTGTTCAGGGATTACATAACGCTCCTTTCAGCTCGAAACAGTCAGCACTTTTCGGCCGAAAGGCCTGGAAATCCAACGGAAGAACAAGAAGACTGGTGCTGGGAGATGGAGTGGGACTAGAAGATCTCTGTCAAATGTCGCTTTGTGGCTTAGTGGGGCGTTTCTCCTATAAATAGTTCAAAAATATACACCTTGACGACTGGATAAACCTACACTGGCTTCCTCTTCTTGGATACTCCCCTGAGGTCATCTACCTCAAAAAAGGTTGTTATGGCTTTAAGTGCAAGTCTCGTGAGGATGTCTCCTTATTTTTAAGTAAGCTTTGGGTTTCAGGGGGTACAAGTCTCATGTTGAAGCACTGGAGGATGGCTTTCAACCCCGACACAGATTATTTTCAGCATAGGCACCTGTGGTCCTTCTTCTGGGGCTCCCACTGTTCCTCTGGAATGAAAGAGCTCTTAAAGAGATAGGCGATTCTTTGGGCACTTTCATTGTTGTTGATCCTCAAGCACTTTCAGGTCCAGTGCGAAAATTGGGCAGAGTGTTGGTTGCTATGGACATTTGTGCGGGTCTACCGGAAACCCTGGAAATAGAATGGAGAGGGAGAAAGATAGCCCAGTCACTGGACTATCTAGGACTCCCCTTTCGCTGCAACTATTGCCGAAAAACAAGTCACCTCCGGCACTCCTGCCCTGGTAAGGAACAAAACGATTCTTTGGAAACTGAAGACCTACATCTAAACCCTCCCGATTACATGGATGAAGACCCCTCTCTGAGATTTTTGGAAGTCCCCTCCCCTCCTCTTCCCCCAGGTCCCTTAAATCAAACTCTCTCCCTTACAGATAAACTCAAACTGCACTGTCCCCATCTCTTCTTGTCCCTTACAGACGCAGAGAAGGATGCACTAAACAACTCCCTCTGGCTTTCATCTTCCACCGGTGCAAACAATCCCTCCCTGGCCTCCGAGTCTCCTTCTACAACTCCCTATTTTACTGATCCCATAGCTTCAACTTCTTCCTTCCCTCCGATTACTGATTCCATCCCCATTATTGTAGAAGCTTCACCTACCTTGGATCTGTCCCCCCCTCCAAACCACACACCTCCTACCTCTCCAAATAGGCTCCCCAACTACCCTACCATCTCTCTGGATTCAGAAGCTTCTATTCAGGTTCTACCAGGTTATAGGGAAGATGAGGAGGATGAATCTTTCCTTTCCGAATTACCAAACACTTCCTCCTCCCTGCCACTCATCCCCTGTAGCTCCTCACAGCTTCCAATCTTTCATGGCAAAGAACTTATCGATTCCTCCTTGAAGGTTGGTACTTCCAACACTCGTTCTTTAGTCAATGATAGAAAAGGTTTTTCTTGGGCTAGAGGTTTGGGTACTGAAATTTCCCCTCTACAGATGAGGAGCTCCAGAAAGAAAAAGGAAACCTCCAGCAACCAACCAAAAGACACTGCAATCTCTTCCATGGATGGGAAGGCCCTTAGAGCGTTGAAGGCCTTAGCTCGCTCCAAGTGATGTTGGTGCTCTCCCTGAACATTCGAGGGATCGGAGGCACCCTCAAAGCTGCCTCTTTTAGAAGACTACTTGCAGGTACTTCTCCGGATTTAATTTTTTTGCAAGAAACCCTCTCGGAAGAACAAAAGGCGAGAGACTTTATTCATCAATATCGCCCTTCCTAGTTCTCCTCAGCGGTAAATTCTTTTGGTAATTCTGGTGGTCTCCTAGTTGTTTGGGACCCCTTTGTTTTTGACCTGTCTCCCTTCTTGACGACTGGAGGAATATTGTTGGTTGGCTGTCATCTGGAAACCAACCAAGAGGTGGCTTTCCTCAATGTGTATGGGCCCTGTGTTGAAAAAAAGAAATTCTGGACGTCTATTGTTAATAGTGGTTTTCTCTCCACTCCTAATCTCATTATAGGCGGCGATCTGAATATTATTCTCTCGAAGGATGAACATTGGGGGGGGGGCATCTCCCTCAGGGCTGAACAATTCATTTTTCAGAGATCTTTTTGCATCATACAACCTTTTAGATGTCTTGCCGACCAGTCTGAGACCCACCTGGAGAAATGGCCGCTCAGGTTCTGAATCGATTGCCAGACGCCTGGATAGATTCTTTGTATCAGATCATTTACTCACCCATGCAAAACAGTCTAAATCGTGGGTGGAACTACCCTTCGTTTCTGACCATGCTCCCGTCTTATTGCAATTGCAAACCTCAACTGAGCACAAAGCTTACCCATTCAAATTTAACCAACATTGGCTGGCGGATCCGGATTTTTCTCTTATAGCTCATAATGTTTGGATGAATCCATGTTTTTTACAGGAAGTCAATCCCCAGCAGCGAATGGTGTGGAAATTAAAGGTCATTAAAGTGCATACAAAAGCTTGGTTCAAAGCAAAAAAGGAAAAAGAAAATCACAATCTAATCAAACTGGATTTTGAGATATCTCAGCTCATAAAGAATTCTAGCAGAGGCACCCTATCTGCAGAGGACAGTGAGCTTTTAACAGCGTTGGAACATAGCAGGAATATCATACTTTGTGAGGAGGAAAACAGTTGGAGGCTGCGGAGCAGAGCCACCTGGATAAGAAGCGGAGATGCCAACACAAAAAAATTTCACAAGGTAGCCAACTTCAACAGGAATAAAAAATTTATTTGGTCCATTTCTAGTGAGTTTGGTGGCACACACTGTGGGCATGAAGCTATAAAAGAGGAGGCAATTTCCCATTTTTCACAGTTCTTCAAGGCCCGTGACAACCCAAACTTATCTGAAAGCTCTTTCATTGCAAACCTTTACCCAACCATGGTTACCGAGGAGGAAGCAGATGACCTATACAGACCAGTCACACTGTTGGAGCTGAAAGAAATCCTGAACCATTTCAAGAAAGAAAGGAGTCTTGGGCCTGACGGATGGACGTCTGAGTTCTTCATCCATTTCTTTGACCTCGTAGGAGATGATCTTCTGCAAATGGTGGAGAATTCGTGATTAAACGGAAAAGTCATTGGCAACATAAATTCTACTTTTCTAGCATTAATCCCCAAGGAAAATAACTTTGTTTCCTTCAATGACTACCGTCCTATCTCCCTATGCAATCTTATCTACAAAATTATTTCAAAAGTCCTCTCGAACAGAATCAAGCCAATTTTAGAAAGATGTCTTTCTGCCGAACAAATGGGATTTCTCAAAGGCAGAAGAATCCATGATGCTATTGGAGCAGCTCATGAAGGTCTCCATAGCATTAAAAGGAAAAACACAAAGGCCCTGGTACTAAAGCTCGACCTCAAAAAAGCCTTTGACAGCATCGACTGGGGCTTCTTAAGATTGATTTTACTCTTAGCTGGATTATGGCCTGATTACTAGCGCAACTTTTTCCGTTCTAATAAATGGAGAGGCGACCAAGTTTTTCAAAAGCAAAAGGGGTCTCAGTCAGGGCTGTCCTCTCTCACTGTATCTTTTCATCATGATTATGGAAGGCCTCAGTCTGCTGCTAACAAAAAACGTCTCCAACCACCAAATCTCAGGTATAAAGGTTTCAAAATTTATAAATTTGGTTCATCTAATGTTTGTTGACGATGTCCTCTTGATGTCAAAGGCCACTCCCTCATAATGGATAGTGATCCTGGAGCTACTTCAGATTTTTTGCAATGCTTCTGGCCTCTGCATCAATTATGCAAAATCTACAGCTCATTTTTGGGGGTTAACAGAAACAGATCTCCGCTCCTTAAAAGCGTCACTACCATTCACTTTCATTGAATTCAGTCATGGACTCCAGTACCTGGGATATGTTTTAAATCCATGAGCTAAAACTTCTGAAGACTGGCGCTGGTTGGTGGCAAAGTTTGAAAGGAAAATAAGCTTCTGGTGCAACAAGTGGTTGTCCATAGGAGGCCGTTTTATCCTTGTCAATTTAGTGCTTCAAAGTATCTCTGTTTTCTGGATGTCATTAGAGAAAATTCCCTCTTCGATTCTGAAGCTTCTGTGTAGGCTGTCATTCAAATTTCTCTGGAATGGACAGAAATATACTCAACGTTTTCACCTATGCAGCTGGGACACCATTTCTAAACCCATTCATGCAGGAGGATGGGGACTCAAAAACTTAGCCATTTTTAACACAGCTCTCCTAGCGAACTCCTACTGGCGGGCGCTAACTCATAACAGCCTCTGGCACCGTGTCATTGTAGATAAGTACCTGGGAAATTTGCCTCTAATAGATTGGATTAGAAAACCTTCGTATTTTCAGCAGAGGGAGTCTCCATTTTGGAAGGGTCTAATCTTATCTTCAAAAGTCATCTTGCACTAGCTTAGGTGGAAGCCCAGCTCGGGTATTGACATATCTCTTGGAAGAGACAAGATTCTTGGCTTGGAGAACCGTTCGATTCTCCCTTCCTCTCTTAGATCTCATTTAGAATCCTACAATATTGTGTGTTTAGCACAAGCACATGTGGCATCCATTGTCACCCCCTTGCCGGATTTATGGTACGACAACGGTCAACTTAATCTTGGTGGTGTCGATGCTTCAGTTTGGGATGCCTTCACTCAAGCACTTAGAAGTGCAGGAATTTCTCTTACCAATACTTCTGATTAAATCTATTGGGCGGGGGGAGATGCTACGGGTGCCATTACAATTAAGAACATTTACACAGCCTTACTTCAACAACTGAATTACCATGCTGACCTGCGGTGGTTCCAGTGGTTGTGGAAATGGAAAATTCCTCTCAAGATAAAAATCTTTATTTGGCTCTCTGCAATAGAGAAGACACTTACCTGGGATAATTTGCGGAAGAGAGGCTGGGAAGGACCAGGAATTTGCAAATTATGCAACCAATCTGCAGAAGATATTCATCATATCCTCATACACTGGCCATTTTCGAGGGTTGTCTGGCAGCGCTTACTCGCCCATTTTTCTATCAACATTCCGTGGGAAGCTACTTCAGTTTTAGAATGTTTTTCGATGTGGTCAAAGGAGAAGTCTGCCCCTGTCAGTTTGGCTGCTCATGCATGCTGGCAGATTTGGATTGAAAGAAATAAGGCAATTTTTGAAGACCGCGCTCCCTACACTCTCTCTGTAATGCATAGAATCTTGTCGTCTTTCTCCTGGCAGCCATCCACTGTAAAGACTCTCCCACTACAAGTTTGTGAGTTTACTCAGAAGCAGGGTTTTACCTTAGCTTGTTTTGATGGAGATGCTCACTCAAATGGTCTCTGCTGTGGGGCCGGTGGCATCTTCAGATCTCACCCTTCGAGAGTTACCAACTGGTTCATCAACTACGGAGCGGGAACAAATACTAAAGCGGAGCTGCTGGGTTTGTGGGCAACT
Organism: Picea engelmannii; assembly: GCA_009831015.1. Classification (NCBI taxonomy): domain Eukaryota; kingdom Viridiplantae; phylum Streptophyta; class Pinopsida; order Pinales; family Pinaceae; genus Picea; species Picea engelmannii. The sequence goes on from ML790718.1 coordinate 201,261, forward strand.
CTCACTCTGGCAACCTACTGGTCTATTAATCAACTCCAAATCCTTGGTGATTCACGGGTCAGCATAGATTGGATAAACCACAAATGCAATCTTAGCTCTGTAAATATCGAAGGCTGGAAACAAAAAACATTGGAATTGGCAAAAAATTTCAAAGATCTCAGCGTACACCACATTTACAGAGTGATTAATAAAGAAGTTGATGCCCTCTCTAAAAGAGCTCTAACAGAAATTGAAGGTAGACTAACGGTATATCACTCAGACAGTGGTCTGGAGAGTCAGCCCTCTTGCATTAATATATTTGAATTGACAAGGGATGGTGAAGGATAAATGTCACCGAGTGCAGCCACAGACTGCGTTTTTTTCCAGCCAGAATGAGCTTTTTTCCTGGCAGATTTCCACTCCATCATCCCTCGTAATTCAGCCGACACTGTGCTCCTTCCCTCCCACCTATTACTGGTTTTTCAGTTTTCTGGTGCTTCCTCCAGTCTCCATTTTCTTTGGACTGTTTTGGGGACTGTTCTCATGTCTCTGTGTTGATGTTAAAAAATTTATACTTAATATAAATTTGCGTTAATTTTTTCCTGGAAAAAAAAATGAATTAGAGTGGTATTCCATCGATAATTAATTCCAACTTGTGTAACATGATTGAAATATACATCCCATCATTATATTCTTTATGTCGAAAAGATTAAAAAATGAACGTTCAATCCGCGTGATTATTATATCTTTTCAACAATAAAATTTTAGGATTCGAGATAGAGAATAATTTATACTGAAAGAAGTGTCTCATCAGTATGTTCTTCTATCGTTTTTTTTTAAATGAACCTTCATTCACGCGGTGATTGTTATATCTTGTCAATAATAAGTTTTTAGGATTCAAGATAGAGAACGACTGACAGGTGGTGTTTGGTAGTGTTAATGCAATAATTAATGACATTATGTGGTAACGTTCCACACAATACTAAATTTATTTTATATTTTAAAATTTTAATAGTAAATTTATTTTATATTATAAAAATTTATATTTATTTTAAAGTGTAAAATTTTATTAATAAATTATTTTTAAAATAATAAAAAGAAAAATAATATTTTAATTTATAAAAATTATATATATATATATATATATATATATAAACAAATCTGCAACATATTTGTCGTTCTGCCTTAAATCTACAAGTCATGCGACTTCGGCCCAAAGTCATTGTGGGACTAAAGGGTGACTCCCAAGCCTATGAAAAATTTCAACATGATCCCCAAAATGGAAACCAAGGCTCTAACTAGGGCACCCATGATCAGTAAGCTCTACCACGTGACTTATGATGCTTCTAATCAACAAAGAAGGCTCTGTGTCACAATTCAGTGGGGTTAATCCTAAGGCTAAATGCACCAAAAATCTGATAATGCAAAACACAAGGAGGAAAAATCTAACCTAAATGCCAGTTTCAATATCATTACCTATTAAAACGAATTGATATGATGAAAAAATGCCAAAGGAAATGTCTTCGAAGTCTTGTATATATGATCAACAAAACTCATCTAGAAGTTAATAGATACAATATATAAACCTATGATAACAACTTGTTCTCTAGAATACAAAACTTGAAAACACCAAACCTTAAGAGTACAATATGTTACAAAGAACTACACAACCTTGTGGCTTATTCATAGTAATTCTTTAGGTAGATCCCATTGCTAGGCTTAGTCCAAGGATTTGTTTGGTGGTCAACCTCTAAAGTATTTAGTTTAGGAAGAAAGAACAATATGTGATGCATGTATTCCCACAATCTACCATCGATAGTAATTTCTTCAAGGATAACCTCATTTGAAGGTGATTACACATCCAAAAAATAATGTGAAATGGGAGGATTGATGGTCAAAGTGGGTGAAGTGAACTGACCATATTCCATTTAAGGATGGAAATTATGATCAGAGCTAGTAGAGTCTATCAACAAAGACTCATAAGTACCAGGGAATCAGGACCCACAAATAGTGAGATCAAACTCAAGAGGGAACCCATAGTCCCTCGGACCAATAGGGGAAGGAAAGAGCTATCATGCCCCCACTAGATAAATCACCTAATCAATTGTCAAGACCTTGTCTCAAGAAGGAAAACATGAGTGTAAAGGTTCATTCTCATAATAAATTGAACATTGAGGATATGATGCCACATAATTCACCTGTGGTAGGGTAGAGTCCAGTTAAATAATAGGAACACATAAAGGGGTAACCCAAGATACATTAGAATTAGGATGGTGATTATCATATGCAATATGATAAATAGTTACAATGCTTCCATTCTGACAAAACTTCATCACCCAAATAAGCATAGAAACCACAAAATTCATAGCATATACATAATCATTCCCAAGAAGCATAATGAAGTCTAATGGGCCTTGCATGACTATCATATCTACTAGGACAGTATTCCCACCTAACGTGATAGGAAACTGAGGAAGAATCCTCAAATATTCACCAAGTCTTATATCAAAATCTAGCATCTCACTAGTAGCTGACACAATCTTGGGAGAACCCAAATCTTGCCAAGCTAAGGAGGATAAAATGCTTGTGGAGGCTCCTTCATCTACAATACATAAGTAAATTCTTGTTGAATTAACTTCAACTCTTATTTGGAAAGGTGTAGAAGAAGGAAGGTGAGGCTCAATAATATCATTCCAATCAAAGGGAACCATCCTAGGAATTGGAGAGAGTATGCTCAAAGTGAGTGGAATTCCCCCTTGTTCAGAAGGTTCTAAACTAGAAATGATGAAGACATGGTCGATAGACACATCAATCCCAAAATAAGAGTGGGATCAGTGGAATATGTCATCGTCTCAACCACTTCATAAATCATTGGTTGAATAGGTTGTGAAGCAACATGATTAGTAGACACATGACCCAACAAAAGATGAATGGGATCAACCTAAGATTGCATCAGTTCAACCATTGTATTAACCAATGGTTGAATAGGTTTTCGAGAAACTAAATATGATTCAAGAGAAGAAAGACCTTGAGACAGAGACCAGACTCTTTGTACCTCTATAATAGTAAGGCATAAATAAGTAAGGTGATATTTCTTACAAAGTTTACAAGGGAACTTAGGCTTTCATCCTATTCGTCTAGTTTTCTTAGTAATATCAATTCCATCAACATGACTTGCATTGGCTAGTCGATTGGCCCAACATGACTCATAGTGGTTGGTTTCTTACCGCTAGTATGACTTGTAGAGACTATATTTTTTCTCCTAGCATGAATTGCATTGGTTGGTTGCTTTCCCCCAGCATGACTTGTATTGGTTAGTTTCATTCTCCAATATGACTTGAATTGACTATATTCTCTCTCGATCATGACTTGTAGTTGTTGGTTTCTTCCCCCAAACATGAATTGCAACAGTTGGTTTCCTATCTCTAGTATGACTTCTAGGGACTGGACTCTTACACCCATCATGACTTGTAGTGGTTGGTTGCATGCACCCAACATGAGTTGTAGTGGATAACTTATTTTTCCCTTGTCTTTGATTCTTCTTCTTCTTCTTTCTCTTTCTATTCCTTTTAGACTTTTGGTTACTCATAGCTAGACTTTCACCAAATGAGGTAGAAGGATGAAGAGTAGAGTTCACTAATGAAGAAGGTAAAGGATCAATATCAATTTGATTCCCATGACATAAGGTGATTATATGAGAAGAATCATGAGTATTTGGAACATTCAGAGTGGTCCATAGCAAAACCGATAGTTCCATAGTCAATGTAGGAATGTTAAAAAGGATTCTAGGTTTTATGTCGAGGTTATATACTCAACATCTACCAAAATTTACATGTCTCCTTCAACTTAGTCATTTTTTGTTGATGGAACATTAGTTGGTGGTTGACCTAATGTCAAAGTTGGAATGGCCTCCATTGGTTGCATATGCTTCACCTGTTCTAATGTAGATATCATCTTAGTGTCCTTGTGCAAGGAATTGAGGTGGTGACTGGTGGACACCTATGTTTTCGAATACCCAACTTTGTATTTTCTCTTAATTCATTGACTTTTCAAGGGGATGCTCCTTTCTATTAGACTTTATTGCACTCGATTGTGTTTGTTTCCCATCTTCACAAGGATCAATGACAAGAATAACATAACAAAATTTTTCTTCCCAATCACATTAAATGAAAAAAAGTATGGAAACAATAGTATTTCTTGGGAAATCTCTATGCCTATGTAGAGTTGACCTTATTTTTTTGGAGACAATGAGGTTGTACTTCATGCCTTTTTTATTTTATCCAAATAAATGGACATATTATTAATGCATGCATGTTAATAACATGATTTTGTTTCAAATGTGGATGTGTTGTTGTTACAACGATTCAAAAATCAACCCTAAAACAATGATAAGTCCCTTTATATGGAATATGTGGCCCAAAATTTGGATATGGGACTTATTAAAAGAATTACCACACCAATAGTGGGTATTTTGGCCTAAGTCAAGATTTGAGGTCCGATACCTCCCAAACTAAAATCCTTTGTGAGGGTTCTATTGGGGATAGGAAAAAAATGAGAAATGCACCATTGTCACCTTAGCAAAATCTCCCCTTCACTTTAGGCTAGCTCATTGTCAATCAGTTTAATTGATTAAACTATGTTACATTAAATTCATGGATCCGAAGTTGGTAGACTTGTGACATGGAAACAAAGTATATGTAGGATTAATTTATTGATAGCTTCTAAATGAACACTAAAACAAACTGCTCAATGTTCAACTGCATAAACAAAGTTGTTGCTCAGCTACAAAAAACAAATTAAATGCAATAATAAAGAAACATATTACTAAAAAACCACATAAATCATTCTAAGCACCTAAAATTATTAACCTACTGGATTATCAGTGATAGTACAATTACAATATTTCAACCATATCTTTTAATGAAGGTTTCTATAATTGAAATAAATAAATATTTATTTAGTCAATAACTTATGTGCAATAGTGTTTTTGTATGTTAAAACATGAATCATAAACGAAATGAAAAACTTGCAAGAAAGGAAATAACATAAATTAAACTTACACAACTGATAAATTGAAATAAACATAACTAAAATAAAATCAACACACTCCTCACTCAAGGACCCCTCCTCACTTGTTGAACGTTGTTGGAGAAAGATATAGAGCTTAACTTATATAATTAAAATGCTCAACACATGAAATTTATAGTTAATCAGAGCTTTGTATTAATCTTGAATAAACAGTACACCATTACAAAGGTTCAATATCATATTAGATAGGTCCCTTGAAGGTTCTCATGATCAAATATTTATACATTATGAATGATCCTTGAGATCCAAAATCCATGGATCTTCTAAAGCATATTTGTCTAAAAAATAGTACACATGCGTTCACAAATCAAATATGGAATATTTGTGGCTGAATGAAATGATTTTGTCAGCCCACGTAGGGAGAAAATCCCATATCTCCCAAATTGTGCATTATCTGGGAAATTTGCACCAACATCGCCTAATTGGGCTCATTCTACACAAAACCCTTGTCCCTGATTTTGTATATTCGTCGTAATCTGCTCGCAAATGACACTTCAAAACCACCTCTACTAATCTAGCATGTTTTTATTTGAAAACATTGACCACAATCTGGAGCTGCATACTTTTTCACCTGGGCATGATCCAAGCAACATGAATCCATATTGGTACATTTGTCAACAAAACCAATATTGTGAAATCTCTTCTGGGGCTACGCAAATATGCTTGATTACCATAATTTTTTGAGAAACCATCATCAACAAAATCCAAGTATAATCATAATTAATTAATTAAAAACAAGGAAATTAGAGATAATTAACCACTTAATAATTGAGGTTTGTATTGGTGCATTCATGAGGAAATATGTAAAAATGGTAGCAAATGGGTAAAAGGATGAGTCAAAATGATCAAATAGGAATACTTTGGATGGTGAAAAAGATGACAAAATGGCATCCCAACACTCCTTGAAGTCATTGGGGGTATCCAAATCCTTAGAAACTACATGTATATTACAATTCACTTCCAACTACACACCTCCATACATGTTATATAGACCAGTGCCTTAGTAGTAAAATGCCTTTATGATATTAAAGCAAAAGATTGGGAAATAAATACTAGAATATAAATAGGGTTAGGAGATAATTATAAAAGTGTTGGGATATGAAATATGTATGTTACATCATAATTATAGAATAGCACTAAGAAATTTCTCTCTAGATGAAGAGAAAATGTACCTTTAACCACTCAAGATTGAAATATAATGGTACAAATCAAGGGTGGATGATATACTTGAGTTGTACCTTTATTATATGATGTAAATTTTACTAGATTTTTGTTATCCAACAATTCCAAAATCTGATTTATGATAAAAAAAAAAAACACAGAAAATGCATATCTTGGGTGATGAAAAGTACCCCAAGAGTGCCTAAAATCATTTAGAATGATGAACCTTGGGTACTTAAACTAGGGGAAAAAAATTTGATTGGGGAAATCAACAATTAGTCGGGAACATACTCGTGTGACATGTGGTTGTGTTATCCAAATTCTACCACTATAACCCAAGGCATGCCAACACAACCCCTCACACAACGCATAAGGCTAGTTGAGGGTTTCGAACCAATGACTTCACATAACATAGTGTCTTAATAGTACAATCCATTAGTGAGTTTTCTACACCCTAGGGGATTAAATGAATAAAATATGAAAAAAATGCCATCAATGATTAATTTCAAGTACAAATGAATAATAACCATGAAATTAGCTTAAAGTTCCCAAGATCCCCCTAAGGTTTCACCAAAAATCTCCAAAATGAAAAATAACAACAATGAACCACATAGGAGATGAATTTCACCATTATAATATATTAGATATTATTTATAAACAATCCACAAGTGGAATATAAGCTATGGTAGGGTTAGAGTGCATCTTTTACTGTTAAATCCTAGCTTTAGGGTTTCACCAATTTTGATTTTATTGCTATGATTTAATTTCCAGAATTATTAAATACCTTAAATAAACCAAAAAATGTTAGATAAAACCTTGAAGAAAACAACCAAGAGGGACAATTTTTCTTCTTAGGGTTAGAAATCAACAATGAAGCACGAAACCAAGGATAAAAATGTCTAGACAATGAAAGTATACCGTTAGCTTTACTCTAGAAAATGAAATAAATATTTTTGACGGTTTATCTTATATATATATATATATATATTGTATTTTATATGGAAAGAAAATAAAATAATTGTTTTTTTAGGGTTTTAATGGTTGGTTGTTGGAGTTAAGCTCAATGCCTTGTCTCCACTTAGGGATTATGGGGTCAAGGAGTATGTCCCTCTAAGAATTTATTATCCACATTTATGGATTAGAATGATACTAGGGACTAAATGCTAGCAGTCTTGTTGGGTATGTGTTATATTCTTTGCATGTGTGTGTGTGGGTGCGCCAGATTTGACAACTGCGTCTGACGATCCCTCTAGTAGTTCTCTTTGTTTCATATGCATCGGGCACTTCCTAGGGGGGGTGAGGTATGGCCCCCCTCAAGGTTACGTGCAATGTTCAGGGAAGCGCCCCAAAATTTTCATTTTGGCAGTTTTTTCTATTTTTAGTGGATCTTGCTATTTTTAGCGGTTTTCTAAATTAATCCTGGATTAAGGGATTAGGGTTTTGGTATCTACGAAATACCTAAAAAAATTCTATATATTGTATGGTGAATGGGGAAATTCTATATAATGAATATAAGAAAGGTTTTCCCCAGTTGAGGGTTTCTGGTATAAATTTTTGTGTACTATGTGTATGAGCCATTGATTAATTTTTGTTTTGCTTGAGAATTTATAT
>ML790718.1:215400-236878 GCA_009831015.1 Picea engelmannii
AACAATATCATATATCCCAAATTCATCATTCTCAACAGACACATTATCATCTTCTTCAACGTCATTTTGTGCTTCCATTGTGTCATTTTGTTCTTCCATTGGTTCTTTGATATCTGCAAGTTCTCCAAAGTGATCATTTCCAATCATTCCTCTTAATGGTACTTGAGGTTCCTTTGACAATTTTTCCACCTTTGTTTCATTAAAATCTCCTTTCCTCAAGTCAAGTTCTTGCATTTCATCTGGAAGAGTTGGAATAGCATTAATTCTTTGTTGAATAAAATTGCACTGCATTGGGTCACCTTCAATAGCTATGCAATTCCTTCCTTTCTGTAGGAAACACACTAATGTTGTACCTAATCACCAAATACAAAATAAATAATGAAGTTAGATACTGTAATAAGACATAAATTAAAAACAATATAATATTGAAGTATGATTTCATAAATATTAGATCATAATTCTTACCTCAACCCAAGAACAAATCCAAAACCCAATCTCCTTCATTTGAAAATGCTTCTATAAGATAATTAATTAATGCTTGTAGTTTTTGATAAATGTTACCCATCTCTCCTTTCAAATCATTTTCCTCATACATTAGCTTTCTAACCACAACATTGTATACCAATATACTACTAGGAGTCTCTCCATCCTTTGCATTGACAATAATATAATTATAAGAATCATATTTTGTCCACGTTGCAACATGTATACTCTCAAAATCACATTTAAATGATTCTTTATTGGAGATCTGAATATTAGGCTTGTGTCTTTAACATAAATAATTGCAAATTCAATTAACTTGTGAATTAATAAAATTGTTTTCTAATTTTAATTGCTAAACATACACTTTCAATATCGTACCAAATAAATTGCATCCTTGTCTTTTCTTTTCCCTTGAAGCTTGATTGTACTAATCTTTGTTGTGTGTCTGGATGAAATACTAGAAATCTCCAAAATGGTGATGTTGTAACTTTTGTAAATCCCATAACCACTTTATTGAAATCTTGGTAAGTATAAGTCTTAGTATCATATCCTATGTTTTGGATATTATAACCATGAGGGATATTCGCAATAACTAGGGAGTATTCTTTTTTAGGAACAATATTTTCAAGTTGGCCACAATCACCTTATATCACTTTATATTGAACATTGTCGAGCCCATTCCACATGTAGTGATCAAGGGTGTCATCAAGTTGAACATTTTGAACACGTCTCCTTCTTTTTCTTTCAAACTTGGATTTTTGAATAAATTTTTTGAAAGTTTCAGGTACTCCATCTGCATTCTTGTTTGGAGTCTTTAATGAAACAAACAAACATATATTTATATATCTATAACTATTAAAATAGAAATAAATTAGCTTACAAATGAATAAAATGAATGTAATAAATCAACATACATTTTTGAATGCACCAAAAAATTGTTTTAATACTGCTGAAGAGATTGAATCTGTATAGTTGAGTTTAACATCATCCCAACATTCTTCATTCAACATCTTGACCATTTTCTCTTGTATTTCATATACACCTTGTGACTAAATAAAATAAAAATAATGTTAAACTGGAAAAATTAAATTTCTTGTCCTAACATAAATAAAAATAACTCAACAAACTTACTTTTTAAATTCATCACACATTTCTTCCATTGACAATTATCCTGACCTAACACGTGATAATATAGTTATGATAAGTTTATTATCCTTCACTCCTTGTATTGATATCCAAGGTGTTATATAAATATCATCTGGAAGATGTTTTATGTCATGACCTATCTTACTTGTTCCAAATATCAATGGTTTAGCCTTCTTAACTCTCTTATCTTTTATGCTAATATTTTCCTATAGGATCAAGATCTCATCTATCAAATCCCATACTTGTCTAGTTCTAAATCCCAATTAAAAATAGTTATCCACAAATATAAATATATCACTTCCTTTGCGATTTTTTTTTCTTTTGTATTTTCATCATCAAGTGGGAATCCTATTTTCATACAACAATTCTTCCAAAACTTAACATCAATATTTGATCTCTCCCCACAACATATTTTGGAAAATTCATTATGGATAAATCTCACCCTTTGAATGAAATTCATAGACATTATGTACTCATTGTCTATGTTATGATCCCATGCCAGTAACTTTGCTTCTAAATATGTTAAACTGACATAAATTATGCACTTGATTGTCTCAAAAAGAGGATTATTGGGATATTCTTGCATTAATTCTCTTCTAGCCTATACAAAATAAATTCCTCCAATCACATAATATTTGTAGTCAAAACATTTTGATCTATCAAATTCTTCCCTCATAGGAACTTCCATTGGGTCAACAAGAACTAGGTAGTCAATCACATGTGCATATGGATTGTACCTAATCAATGCTTTCAAATTGTGAATATGCAAGTGATGTGGTTTTCTAATTTGATATTTTTCTTGCCCTTATGTGGGTTTATAAAGTTGTTTCACATTCAACTGAAATGTGTGGGCATCATCAACTAATTTTTTCGTCCTCATTCTATTTCGAATACCATCCTCTAGATCAACACCTAGTGTTATTATTTCTCTATCACCTTTAGGAATTTCAATATAATACTCTGAGCTAACGATGGCTTCTTGAACATTATCAACATTTGTTTTCTTTCTCTTATGATGTAAATGTGTTTCATCTAAATCAACGATTTCTTCATAATCAATTAGAATAGACTCATCATCATTCATCTCTCTTTTGTGTTTATCTTGATTATTCTTTTTGTGAGAAGGAGTGATAACCTCATTGGGACAAATCTTAACAAAATATTCATTTGGAGTTTCCTTATTTTCAAATGTAACCCTTTTAGGATTTCTAGAATGAGCATTTTTCTTTCTTCTTTCATGTTCTTCTCTGTCTACTCTTGTAGGTTCAACCTCCATTACTTTATGTTTCCTTTTCCTTCCTTCTTGTTTCTTTTCAATATGAAAATAATTGATGACATCCATGATATTATTATCTGTAGAGTAAATCCCCACTAACATATGTGAAAGTTGTTCAACAAAATACTGTAAAAATAAAATATAACATTTTCATGTTAAATCAAATTAAAACATTATCATCATACTAAAAATAATAAATGACACAAAAATACAAATAAAAAACTTACATTACCTTTCTCAATGTCATCAACAATGGATGCAAATAATTTTGAAAAACATTCATTCTTGTAATAATTTTTCAATTCGAAACAATATCTAAACTTGATATAAGTTGTTCCTTGTTTGACAAGTGCACAAACAATATTTGTGGCTGGCACCAAACATATATCTTGTAACAAGCCAAGTGCCTGATAATTTCATTGCACATGTTCTAATTCGACACAATAGAAATATATATGATCTCCATTGTTTCCTTGCTTGTCTTTAACAAACCAAGAATATTCGAATTTCCTTTCACCTTCCATAGATTTCCACTCTCTAACATTCTTCATTGCCTTTGATAGCTCAAGTGTTATGCTATCATTTTGTTTCCTAACATTCATGGAGGTTCCAATTGCATTTTTGGATGCCATTATTGCATTCATGATCCAAATATATTCATAGATAATCTATTTCCTTCCATTTTCCTATATTAAGATTAAAAAATAAATAAAATAGGCCTTTTACATTATAATAAACTAAAAAAAAAAAACATTGAATATAAAAACAAATTTAAAAAAGAATAAATATTTTTTACCCATATGTAAAAACTTTTGACCCATGGAGTTATTGGGCTTATGCCAGGACCGTGGGGGCTAGGGCGAGTCGGGTATCGACCCATCCCCCCCTTGGCTAAGACATGGTCTGCCCCAATGAACAAGCCCTGGACATTGCCCAGTAACCACCATGGGACAAAACTAAAAAAAATTAAGTAGAAAACAATAAAAAAAACTAATTGTTTTTACAAAACTATACATAAATTTGACTTTTTTTCTTTTCTTTTTCAAAAAATCTTAAGGATTTTGTTAAGTTTTTTTGAGAAAAGTCTCAATTTTTTTAAAAAGTTGGGTATCTTTTAGAAAAAATCTAAACAAATTTAAGGTTTTTTAATTTCCGCGTGAAAAATTATTATGTGATTCAAAGATAATCTTATAATTGTTGTTTTGGTAAATGGTAAGAATTTAAAAATAACTAATTTGTGAAATGCTAGATTCTCTTATGGTGTCTTCTCAATGTTTCTCCCTTGTAGCTCGCTCCAAATTTTTTAATGAATATTGTGTAAGATATCACACAATGTAAAAAGATAAAACAAAAATGTGTATATATAACATAGATGATATAAATTATTGATTTTTTTTTAAGTAAAAAAGGGAGGATCCTATTGTATTAGCTGTGCAATCTTACAAAAAACTTTGGAATGCCAGTCGTCCCGCCGAAAAATGGAAATCGGGACAGTTGTCTTCCCATGTAATATGTTTCAAAAAATTGTCTGTCATATTGCCTACCTGAAGGAAACTAGGAGATATGGCGGCCATTAGTCTGAACATGTATCTTTAACTTACTCCTAACATCATAATGCGTTAGAGATCTAGTTATAAACAAAACAACTCCTCTAACTAGAATCATTAACTCTTTAATTGGCCAATTGGTTTAGTATCCATGTCATTCGTTCCATCTTTGGCTTGAAACACAAAGGGTTTTGCACACGTTGGGCACCTTCATCCTGATGACGTGTTGGAGTATGCATCGAATAGAATGTCTAGGTGTTGATGAATTTGAAGGCCATGGTGGATTTGGTCTTCCACCAGGCTTCTCGTTTCAAATATCAGCTCCAAGTGTTCTGGGTGGAGGAGTGGCACATGGGCTCTTCCATCCTCCCTTACCCAACTATCCTCCACCTCGCTGCCTCGCGCTTATCTTGTTGTCTTCTTTGAGCTTTCTGGTGAGTCACTTTCATGGATAATTCACTTGCTGTTGGAGTCGATGTCACATCCACATCTTCCAGGATTTCTTCCTTGACATAGCAAATGGGGGGCTTTTGGTCACCTTCCTCTTGACTGTGTTGTGTCCCTGTGGCCCTTTGGTTAGCTTCACCCGGAAAATAGGATGGCAGATCCCAATTGTCAGGAACAGTGAAGAGAAGGTGTTCCGGAGGATTCTGGATTGGTTCTTCTGGGAAGACCTCCTCCACATAGTCCATGGGAGGCTTCTGGTGCCTTCTATGCTTTTGGGCTCTCTGCATCCGAGCTATGGACAACGCCTTTTCAAAATTATTTTTCCTCTTTCAACGAGCAACAAAAGCATACCAGGTTGTGCCTCTGTGAGGTTAGCCTCTTTACCTCGGCATGAGGATGAGTAGATCTATGACCAGGCTATCAACCATGTGGCCAATTATGCACCAGTGCTCAAAAAACTCGGACTTCGGCCTTTCGAGTTCATAATGCATCATCTCCTGTCCTGGACCACTGATAAACATGAGGGTGATCGTGACAATCTTATCCAGTTTGGATATTCCCCTAGTGCCATGTGCGCCCATCCTCCTCGATCATGTGAGAGGCCTCTTCCCATGGGCCTAGCTGCTCAGGCTTTCCCCCATCTTAATGGTGAGGATATGGGGACTAGTGGCCTGTATTTAAGGCCCTTCCAGGCTCTCCACCGCGTGTCTAGTCTGCTCTATGTGGCACCCCATCTGGGGTATGATATAAATTATTGTTAGTATAACGAATGTGGGATAAATAAAAATTAGGTATATTGTCTACATATATACCTAAAATTATATGGATCATCAATATGTTTAATAAATGTGGAATAAATAAGTAAATATGACAAATATTGTATTTAACATGTAAATAACAAAATAAAAGAGTAAAAGTTGTTTTTAATTTTTAAATGAAAATAAGTGAAAAAAAATTGGGGGGAAATTTTGAGGGAAATTTTAGAGGGGAAAATTTTAGAGGAAATATTTTGAGGTGAAATTTTGGGAAAATTTTTCAGGGGGGAATTTTTTTTTTTTTTTGGGGGGGGGGATTAGAGGGAAAATATCATTATACATGTAATAATGTCATAGGGAGGGTGAGCATTTGTATCATTCTATGTTCTCAGAGAGAAGGGATGGCTTTGTCATATAAAGAAGATTTTATTTCTGAGACATCAACAAATTGTTCGCATACCTCTTCTGTTGGGACTAGGAAATGCGATAGGAATGTTTGTCATGCGAATGAGACGTCATATTTTTCATCTAGTCATAATTTTGATCATAGTGCAAACAAATTTATTCAACATGATACTCATGAAAGTCCTAAATTAGAGGACTTTGAAGGAACTGATGATGAATAGGATGAATATGATGGTGATTAATCTATTGAGTAGTTTAATAGTAATGAAAATAATGAAAATGTAGGTCAAAGTGGAGACTATGATCAATCTTTAAATGATTGGGATGAAATTTTTCTTCCAAGGGAGGAGTTTCAAGGTACCGATGAATATTTCCAAGGCACCAATGAAAATGATGGAGAAATTCCCTCAAGTGAAAGTTTTAAAAGCAGTGAAGATGATTATGAAAATGGTGAACACTTTTTCCCGAGTGGGGAATTTAAAGACAAAAATGTTGGTGATGAATAATTTCCTCCAAGTGAGGATTTTGAAGGTAGTGATGCATATTTTCCTCCAAGTGAGGATTTCCAAGGCACGAATGAGGATGATGAAGAATCCCCCCCAAGTGGGGATTTTAAAAGTAATGATGACGATTATGGAAATGTTGAACAACCTTTCTCGAATGAGAAATTTAAAAGAAGAAATGTTGGTGATGATGATTTTCCTCCAAGTGAGGATCTTCAAGGTACCGATGAGGATAATGAATATTTTCCTCCAAGTGAGGATTTTCAAGAAAGTAATGAGGATGATAGAGAATATATCTCAAGTGGTAATTTTAAAAGTAGTGAAGATGATTATGCCATTGGTGGACACACTTTCTCGAGTGAGAAATTAAAAACCAACAATGTTGATGTTGATTTTCCTCAAAGTGAGGATTTTCAAGATACAGATGAAGATTTTCAAGGCACTAAGCAGGATGGTGAAAATTTTCACTCAAGTGGGGATTTTGAAAGAAATGAAGATGATTATGTCAATGGTGGACACAATGTTCATGATGATTTTCCTCCAAATGATTATGTTGATGATGATGTTCTCAATCATTCAGCTGCAACAAATCAAGGTGATCAACATTCTCTAGTTCAGTCTCTTGAAAATGTTTTGCTTGATACTCCTTGTGGTGATAAGGAAAATCCTTCTAGTGAGGATGATGAAATAGTGGAGACATTGCAAAGATACATTGTGTCTAGGACCAGGATAAGACCTTTTTATATCAATCCAAATTATTCTAGTTATACAAGGTCTAGGAAATAATTTCTCACTAAATCAATCTCCATAAGTGAATTGATTTCAAGTGAATGTTGTCAAAAACAAATCTTGGAAATCATGGACTACATGTATGCCTTGAATAAAAGGAAGAAATATTTGTAAATGAATAAGAGCATGCAAAATTCATATTTGATGGGGTGCATGATATCCACCAACACATGATATGATTATCGCATTGGGAATATTTTACTTTGCAGAAAGGATTCAAAAAAAATCATTCAATTGGTAATCTTCGTCTATCAAGAATCCAGACAAGGTTGGAAAAAGATATTTCATTTTATTCAAATGTACATCATGGATGAGAAAGTGGTCCATTGACAAACACTACATTGTCATGGATGTGTTATTTCTTTTCCAAACATGGAGAGTGTATGCCAGATAGAGACACAATACATATTCCAGATAATTTCTCAAGGAGGGAAATCTACAACTAGTACAAAGGATATATTGAAGGTGTTGAAGGAAATGGTAATTTTATTACATATGCATATTTTACAAGAATATGGAAGAAACAATTCAACAATGTATGTATTCCTAAGAAGTCAAGGATGGGTATTTGTAGTATATGTGCTACTCTTAAATCAAGAAGAGATAAATCTGAAGGGGCAGAAAGAGGTATGTATTTACTATTTTTGTTTTTAAATTGAATAATTATCAACTATGAAAACATACGATCAATATTTTGATTTTATGTCGTGCAGATTCCAAAGTCAAAGCACTTCAAGAACATTGGAATCAACAATCAAGTGAAAGACAAAAGTTGTACAAACATCAGAAGAAGTTTTATGATGCTCCAAACAAATATTTAGGTATGATAATTGATGGCATGGACCAAAATAAAACACTTCTACCACATTTTGTCCGTACACCCAAAAATTTACAGGAAGAGAATTTAATTCAATTTCACTTGGTTGGTTGTATGGTTTTCAATGGAAAAATGTGTCTAGGGGTTTACTGCATAGCTCCAAATATTCATAACGATGAAAATCTGACCATCACCATAATTCATCATGTGCTCACTCAGTGTTCTGTAAATCTTCCTCAAGTTCTCTATCTATAGTTGGACAACACTAGTCGTGAAAATAAAAATAAAATTGTGTTTGGATATCTAAGCATGCTTGTTGAAATGGGAATATTTCAAAAGGTGAAAGCTGGTTTCCTTCTTGTTGGACACACTCATGATCATATTGATCAAATGTTCAGTCATTTTTCAATAACATTGAAGAGGAAAAATGTTGGAAGTCTACCATCATTGATTGAATGTATTAAGAAAACATACATTCCAGAGCATGTTTTTCATATATTAGAAGAAATTGTTGACATGCAAAGATTTATTTAGAGATCACATAGTGAAGAAAAATGTATTGAGCAACTTAATGACATTATCTTCCAACATCAATTTTGTTTCAAAAAAATTAATGGGAAAACACTTATATGGGGAAATCACTATTCAACTACTATAGAATGGGGTCCTTCATCAGGTTTATCATTTTTGAAGTTCAATCCAAATCGTCCAATATTTGCATCAAAGTTATTATTTTTACAATCAGTTGTTGAAATCCATAATGCATAGAGGTGTAATAGAGATGTAGATTATTCTGAATGCCTAGAAGAAGAAAAAAGGTCCATTAAGGATACATATGAGTACTTTGATGTTGTTGATTTTGTTTGGTGGGAGTCTTTTTTCAATAGTCAAAGTGACATAATTTCAAACTCAACAAATGAAGATACAATGTTGAAGAATCCATTTCATTGGCCACAAAATATGTCAAATGAATCTGAAGAAACAAACATTGTTGAATTTCAACAAGACTCTCAAGGTGCTAGAGTTTACACAATCAAAGAAAAGAAAAATGTATATTGGTTCGCGAAGGTCATGTGCACAACGTGAAGCCATGGAAAGGGGTTCAATACAAGATATTAAGGAGGGTAGCATGACTGCAGTTTTAGCAACTGAAGATCCACATGGTTATCCATTTTGGATTGGAAAGGTTATAAAGATTGAGAAAAAAAATGATGATGTTATTGCAATTGAAGTGCATTGGTATGCAACAAGTACACACCCATTCAATGGTGTGTACAAGCCAAAGATGGTGGTAGGTTGTAAAGATTGATAAAGAAAATGATTATGTTATTGCAATTGAAGTGCATTGGTATGAAACAAGTACACACCCATTCAATGGTGTGTACAAACCAGAGATGGTGGTTGTGGTTGAGAAACATGTCAATATAAAGAGAAAAAGAAAGGGTCAAAAAACAACTCATCGTCGCACTGACCTCTTAAAATTAGATGATGTTGACATACTTGTTTATGACTTCAATTTGACAAAGAGAGGATCTCTTCGCTCCGAGACAACATAGTTTATCAAGAGGTTACTGACACAAGAAATAAATGCAAGATGAGAGTTTGTTGAACCTAGTCGTAGATCTAAAAGGCATTTGACATCTGAAATGTTGGGCATGCATGTAGACTCAGATGGTACATTCATCGACAATAGATAAGAGTATGGATCATCTACATCTTCATCCAATGATTTATCTAAGGACAATGTAGACTCTTATGGTATTTCAGAAACCATGAGTAAATCTGAATAAGTGTATGAAACATTTTATGTATTTTTTATCCATATGATGTCTGTATGTTAACTAGAAATGAGCATTGAACTTACATATGATCTTACATGAAGGTATGAATATTTTTTTATGTTTTATGAATTATATGTTTTTTATTATGGATAATATAATAAAATTTATTAGATCATATGTTTTAAATATGGACAATATAACAATATTTTTAAGAAACAATTTATGTTTCATTCAATGTAACTTGTATTTAATTTTTTTTATTATAAGTAAAAAAATTATTAAAAGCGATGTTAAATTTTTAAAGTATATTGTGATATTTTCATGACATTATGTATTACCTTGTGCTTTGAGTGATAATAAGATTTAAAAAGTAAACATGTAAGGGTTGATTTTATGATTTTGTTTACATTAATAATGAGTTCTTTTACCAATTTATAAAAATGTATCATTTTCATATCCCAATTTTAGAATGGGTGCTACCAATAGCAGTGTTTTTCAATTTGATGGATGATTTTGAGGTTTTAGATTTAATGGTACCAAGTGTTAAAAGTACAATTTCAAATTATCTCAAATTTTAATTTTTTGAAAAGAAAAAAAATAAATACAAAAACATCCTTTTTTTTAGGTGTTGATTTTAAGGTTTTTCTGAGCTACTGTCTGAGTTTTGAAGGCCATGTTTGAAAAATGTTGTAGTTTTGACCCCGTTTAAAAGAATGGTGCTACTAGTAGTACCACTTTTTGATTTGGGGGTTGATTTTGATGTTTTTATGCAAAAATATGGGTTTTTTGGGCCATAGTTCTCGTTTTGAGGTCACAGTTATCATTAAGTCGGTAAGTATGTTAATGATTATCTATATTTCAAGTGATATTTTGGTAATCCTTTTTGTAGCGTATCTAAGGAGAAAGGTGTGTGAAAGTATCAGATTTGCAGAGAAGGAAGGGTTTCAAGAAACCCTAATTTAACAGACCCCCATGGGTTAGGCTACTAGTGTCCCGCGAGGCACCCCCGTGGGTAGTTTAGTGCATGTCACGCGAGGCCCCGTGTGATAACTGACATCTATCTAGCGAGGATAATCCAGATTTGAAGAAGGATTCTTGGTTCAGTTTGCAACAAGGTATGATGATACAATAGGGTTATTACAGGGTCTGAGTGTAAATGTGTTGAACCTACACAGACTAGATCTAGATAGCAAATGACACACACATTTTGCAGAGAAAATATGAGAAAAGAGAAACAAGAAAGAAAAGAATGGAAGAATTCTCATTAACCATATTCCACACTCAAAGAGTGAATAATTTACAATATATATAGGCTACTTGAGTAAGTAATGCACCATAGTAGTGATCTAGAGAGATCTAGACACTCACTAACAAACATTTGGAGTGAACTTCCACCTAGTCCTAGTTAACTGAGTCATGACTTCCACTAGCATAATTAAGTGTAGTTGAGTGTAATTGACTCTAAACTGAAGAGGAACATCCTATTTTATAGAGGAATATTCTCTAGAGAGAATATTATCATCTAAAGAACAGTTCTCAACATTAGATATTAAAACTTAGGAAAATAATTATAGGTGAGTGTGCAATATCTCCAACACCCCCCCTAAACACTACTAGGGTGTACATGATGAATGGGTCCCAACAGCCAAGTCCATGTTAGGTACCCATTGTATAATGCATATAAGAATGAGAAAGTAAAAAAACAAGGAAAGAGGGAAACCTCATGGAAAATACTTCCCCTTAAATTACAATGCATAAAAAAAATGAGAAGGAACAAAAAGTATTTGCTAAGCAACCCTTTCCTTCACTCCAAGAAGGCCTCACAACTGTGAAAGTTTGTGCTCGTTGATGATTTTGTTGAAGCTGCATATGTCTACATGGATGTGATGAAATAGACGCACCATTCATATGTCCACACATACCCACTTTCTCTTCTTTTAATGAAGAAGATCCAAATAAATTTTGGATGAAATTTTGAAAACCGTTTGGTCGTTTCCGAGAAAATGATGAAATTTTGTTGATTTTAAAATGATCATAACTTTACTTTCCGTACTCTGTTTCAGACAATGTTTTTTTTTAAATTGGATATTTTTCCTAGAGGAATTCCAATATCCAATTTTTTCTACAAATTTTGCTCAAAAAATATCATAATTGAATCTGGTGTGTGCGGGCCCTTTTTTGTCTCCTGAGATTGATGCAAGAGCATCACCAACACATCAAGCGAGCCAGCGTGGACCGGAAGACAACTGGATGAGCCAGCACAAGTTTTGAAAAGAACACTTTGGGATTGTTACGCAAGTCTTTAATAAATCCATTTATGAAGGCGCATTTGTATATTGTAATGGACCTTGAGCGGATAGCTCTCGTCCTTTAGTAGATAGTCGGCATTTAATAGACTTAATGTTGTTAGATAGGAATTTAATTCTAGATTTGATAGTTTTAGAGTCCAAGAGGGAAAACGGATATAGACACCCTCATTGTATCATTGTATGAGGAGATTATTGAAGTAAGAAGAGAAGAGAAAGCAGAGAGCTGTGTAAAGAACACCCATGTACAGATATTGAATTAATAGAAGAAAGATTTGATTCAAATCCATGGTTATGTGTCTATTCTCTTTGTATTGATGTTATGCTCATGAATATTTTCTTCCCGTCATACACTTTCTTTTATATGTTGTGTATGTGATTTCATGGTTGAATTGAAGTCTGAGAGGCAGGTGAAATGAGTTTTGATTGTTTCTCTAAGTGAGCTAGAGAATTCCTGCAAGGAGTGCAGTCGAATCGTCCGCAAGGAGTGCGTTGACGGAAGGGTTCAATTAGAGATAGTTTTTGTTCTCATTTTCTCGAAGGTGCAGTTAGGCACAGTTCTGTGCAAGGAGTGCGTAGGCCAAGGAAAAGCCTCAGGGTTGCGAACCTGAGCAAAGCTTTGAAAGATTGTTGTTGAAGGAGTGCACAGAGTCGAGCGACTTCAACACTTAGACAAGGTTGAATATTTTCCGCAAGGAGTGTGTGCAAAGTTCCTTCTAAGTAATTGAGAATCGCAAGGAAGCTCAGGAGGAGTAGGCCTTCGAACTCACTAAAGGATAAGCACAGGGGAAGTTGTCGTTGAAAGATCGAGGGAAGCATCGCAGATTGGCGAGTAGGCGAACGAGTCTCGTGGAGGAAACACTTCTTCATTTCGCCGATTTCCTAAGGAAGAACGGACGGACGAAATCCTTCGAGGATATTTTGCGAAGTTCCAAGGACCGTCAGATCTTGCAGAGGTGCAAGGAGGTTACGGCGGGAAGGTCCAAAAAGTTCTAAGCTCAGGAGGGGCAGAGCGTTGATCCAAGTCAGCTAGAGCCATTGGATTATTCACGAGATCGCCTATCGGGATCTCGTGAGGAAAGCACCCAAGAATTGGTAACGGGAATCACGATATTGCGATACGTGATATCTCAGAGGTTGCGTAGACAGTGTGGGCCATAGGGAGTCGGAGAAGTGGAGTACAGGTGGCACAAAGTCATCGGGACCTCGCCGCGAGAAGTTCCGAATATTGGGTGTTAGGATTCGCGATCCCGTGAAGTCTGAAGTCTTGACGAGATAAGGGACCGTTGAAAATTCAACTCGCGCGTGCATCAGAGTTTCGGCGCATCGGGTATCGGGGGTTGGAAAACCGAGTGCTTGATATCGCGAGTTGTGAAGTCCCAATAGAGCCAAAGTTCTGATAGAGGAAAGAGGAAGTCAGCGTTGACTGACATATCAGGTCTGAGGGATTCGAGAGCCCAGCGAGCAACCGAGAACTTGCGAAGTCGCGAGTTCCGATTTCCCGAAAAGAAAACAAAGGGAAGTCACACATAAGAGAAACTGTGGGTGCAGATTTCCCGATAGGGAAATAGAAGAACCTTGGAATTCTTCGAGCCGAGTGGAAAGAATATCCTGTGAGAGTGGACGTGCTCTGAGGAGTGCGGTTTCGTCAGAGTGGTATCAGAGTGGGATTAACTCTTTGTTTTCTGTAGCAGAGAGAGAAGAAAAAATCACCATGCCGCCCAGAAGAGAAAGACAATCACCTGATCCACAGGACAGGGAGGTACGAAGAAGAGGCAGGCCAACAGGGAATCCGGAAATGGAGAGATAGATGCATGATCTCCGAGCGAGACTAGAAGATATGGAGGCAGCGCAGAGACGCACAACCAGTGTTGGAGATCTAAGTGACTCTGAAGGCGAAGTTGAAGCCAAACAATAAGAAGAAGTTGCAGTCGAAGATGCATCAACTGAGCGATTGATTAAAGCTATCGCCAGAATGGGTGCGAAGGCCAAGATGGACATTCCAGTTTATGAGGGAAATCTGGATGCAGAAGAGCTACTAGACTGGATTAGATCTCTTGACACCTACTTCGACTATGAAGATGTCGAAGAAGATAAGAAGGTCAAGCATGTTGTTACGCGCTTGAAAGGACATGCAACATTGTGGTGGGATGAGCTACAAGCTGACAGACGCTGCAAAGGCAAGAAGAAGATCAAAAGTTGGGATCGGATGATTACAAAGATGAAGGAAAAATTCATCCCAAGAGACTACCAAATTACTCTGTCCAGAAGGATGCAGAACCTGAGACAAAAGCTGATGACAGTGAAAGAATACACTGAGGAATTCTATTGACTGAACATCAGAGCAGGTCATCGGGAGAGCGATGATGAAAAGGTTTCCAGATATCTGAATGGTCTGAGATTAGACATTCAGGATGAATTGAGCATGGTAACCATCCGAACGGTGGAGGATGCTTATCAGATGGATTTGAAAGCTGAAGAGAAGCTGAGCCGTAAGCAAAGTCAGCGGGGACAAGGCAAGAGTCAGCCCAGAGGCAAAGCAGTTGCCCAAGAGAAATTCCATAAGCCCAAGGAGGATTGGAAGAAACCTCAGGGTAAATTTGAGAGAGGTGGGACCTCACAGAGAGGACCACATGTTGAACAAAGAGGACAGCATACAGAGCAGAGCGGAGGATATGATGACAACAACACTTTTCCTCGTACTAGAGGTAGAGGAAGAGGAAGGGGTGGAGTAATTACATGCTTCACATGTGGAAAGAATGGGCACAAGTCTTACGAGTGTCCAGAGAAAAAGAAGGATACTGGGGAAGCTCACATCACCGAAGCGCAGAAGCGGGATGCTGAGGCCRAAGCCACAGAAGGCGGAAGGTCACTGATGATGCGTAAAGTTMTATTAACACCCGGGAAGGAGGTGGAKGACTCAGCTYAGAGGACCAAACTTTTTAGAACGGCTTGCAAAACCAAGGACTRGGTATGCAAGGTTATCATGGACAATGGTAGCATGGATAATCTCGTTTCAACCGAGATGGTGGAGAGGCTAGAGCTGGAGACAACTGATCACCCGAGTCCATACAAAGTTTCATGGCTACAAAAGGGACATCAGGTAAGTGTCACTAAACAATGTTTAGTCGAATTCAAGATAGGTGGATATAATGATAAGGTCTTATGTGATGTTATTCCCATGGATGTATGTCATTTATTGCTGGGTAGACCATGGAAATATGACATAAATGTGGTTCATGATGGGAGAATGAACACATATACTTTAGAGAAGGATGGGGAAACATACAGGCTTCTTTCGATAAAGGATAAGGAAGTGAAGCCGGAAGTAAACAACATAATACTTCTCATGAGTGGGAAGGAACTTCTTACAGAGATGGAGAAGAAGGAAGATCCACAATTCTTTGTGGTCAGAAAACCGAGAATCATTCTGACTAGCATAAGAGTGGATGATTTATCAGATGAGATTCAGGAACTGCTGGAAGCATTCGCTGACATCATAGTGGATGAATTACCTCATTCGTTGACACCGATGAGGAGTGTGAGTCATCATATTAATCTCATACCAAGAGCTAGTTTGCCGAACAAAGTTGTGTACAGATTGACGCCGCAAGAAAATGAGGAGGTTAAAAGGCAGGTACATGAGTTGTTGGACAAAGGGTTAGTTAGGGAAAGTTTAAGCCCATGTGTTGTTCCAACAGTACTCAGTCCAAAGAAGGATGGAGGCTGGAGGATGTGCACTGATTCAAGAGAGATCAATAAGATAACCATTAGGTATAGGTTTCCACTGTCAAGAATGGATGATCTGATGGATTTCCTGAGTGGGAAAAAGTATTTTTTGAAGATAGATTTGAAAAGCGGATATCACCAGATTCGCATGAGGGAAGGTGATGAGTGGAAAACATCATTCAAGACAAACGAAGGCTTGTATGAGTGGCTGGTCATGCCGTTTGGCTTGACGAATCCACCAAGCACATTTATGAGATTTATGAATGAAGTCCTGAGGGAATTCATCGGGAAGTTTTTTATTGTGTATTTGGACGACATACTGATTTACAGCAAATCAGAGGCTGAACATCTGAAGAATTTGGCTATTGTGATGAGGAAGCTACAACAAGAGAAGCTGTTGATTAATATGAAGAAATATTCATTTATGAAGACATAACTCATCTATCTGGGATTTGTCATATCGGCGAATGAATTGAGGATGGATCCGGACAAGGTGGAAGTGATTAAGAATTGGCCATCACCGAGAAATATTTTCGAGGTGAGGAGTTTCCATGGTTTGGCTAGTTTCTACCGAAAGTTCATCAAGAATTTCAGTGGGATTAGCGCAGAGATGATGGACACAGTGAAGAAGCGACATAGGTCTTTTCACTGGACAGCAGAGGCTGAGAAGAGCTTCAATCTGTTGAAGCGAAAGATCACGAAATAACCAGTGTTGGTGTTACCGTATTTTCAGAAAACATTTCAGGTGAAATGTGATGCAAGTGGGTTTTCCATAGGAGTGGTCTTGAGTTAGGAAGACAGACCGATTGCATAGTTCAGTGAGAAAATGGATGAAGAAAAACTGAAATACTCCACGTATGATAAGGAGTTTTATGCTATCATACAGGCACTGAAAAAGTGAAGGAATTACTTGATCCCGAAAGAATTTGTATTGTACAGTGATAATCATGCATTACAGTTTGTGACTCAACAGGAGAAGTTGAATTAGAAACATGAAAAATGGGTAGAGTATATGTAGAATTCCACATTTGTAATTAAACACATTTCGGGTACTGCTAACAAAGTGGTTGATGCTTTGAGCAGGAAATGTTTGTTCCTGCAGGAATTCCAAGTCAAAACATTGGGTTTTGAAAATCTCAGGGACATGTACGCAGGTGATGCAGATTTTGGAGAAGCGTATGAAGCAGTTAAGAATCCAGTTCTCAGAGACAGAAGCCCGTGGATAGATTATATGATCCAGGAGGGATTGTTGTTCAGAGGCAATCAATTTTCCATTCCAAACTACTCCATGAGGGAGAACCTGTTGAAGGAAAAGCACAACGGAGGATTAGCAGGACATTTTGGTCATGAAAAAACATTCGCGAAGTTGAGCAAATCATATTTTTGGCCGGGGATGTGAGAAGATGTCAAGATATTTGTTGACAGATGCGGGATTTGCCAGCATTCGAAGGGGAGAAAGTAGAATGCAAGTTTTTATCAGCCATTGCCCATACCAGAGAGGCCATGGGAGGCGATAAGCATGGATTTTGTTTTGGGGTTACCAAGGACACAAAGAGGTGTTGATTCGATCTTTGTGGTCATGGACAGGTTTTCCAAAATGGCACATTTTATTCCATGTCAGAAAACCAGCGATGTGACTCACATCACAAATTTGTTTTCAAGGAGGTCATTCGACTTCATGGATTGCCAAAAAGCATAGTTTCGGAAAGAGACACAAAATTCATAGGGAATTTTTGGAGAACCTTATGGAAGAAGCTAGGAACTAACTTGTCGTTTAGTTCATCTTATCATCCTCAGACAGATGGACAAACAGAAGTGGTCAACAAAAGTCTGGGAGACTTGTTGAGAAGCTTGGTGGCAGAGCACCATAGCAGCTGGGATAGCATATTACCGCAAGCAGAGTTCGCATACAATGGCTCAGTCAATTGGAGTATAGGAAAAATTCCATTTCAGGTTGTATATGGGATGCAGTCGAGAAGAGTTTCTAAATTGTGAGATTCAGAACAGACTGCTACTAGCAGCGCTAGTGCAGAGGAATTCACTGAGGCGATGAAGGAACTTCACAGTAGAGTGAAGGAGCGATTGTTGAAATCAAATCAGGAGTACAAGTGCAGAGCAGATCAGCATTGGAGACAACTTCAGTTTGAAGTTGGGGATCTAGTTCTGGCACATTTAAGGAAGGAAAGGTTCCCAAGGGGAACATACAATAAGATGAAAATGAAGAAAATCGGGCCATGCAAGTTCTTGAGAAAATTCGGAGAGAATGCTTATGAGATTGGGTTGCCGGAGGGCATTGGAATATCTCTGATATTTAATATCACAGATTTATACCCATACAAAGCTGGAAAAGCAGGGACTGGAATTGAGCAGCCAGTGATCCAGTGGACAAAGCAATTGCCAGTTGTAGAAAAGCCACAGATGGAGTGCATACTGGACAAGAGAGTAGGTAAGAAGACCAGGAGGAAAGAATACTTTGAGTATCTGGTCAAGTGGAAGAATCATCCAGTGGAAGATGTCAGCTGGGAGACTGAAGAAGAGATACAGAAGCATGGGCAGACTGATGCAGGAGCATCGCTCCATGTCAGCAGTCAGCCAGCCACGTTAGCACGCATGCATTCAGAGTTGAAAGGGAGGTGCATCCTCATTCAAAATTTGAATTGAATGTAATTTAAATGCTTAGACTGTAGAGCCATGGGAAGCCATGCTTTTATGAAGGTGTTAGGTATATCATCCTTTATTGTAGACCGACTGAGATCTAGATCCGATTCTGGACTAGATAGCCCATTCATTGTAATTGAATAGGGTAGGTGAGTTCTGGAGGGAAGCGCTCGATGAGACCTTCAGGTAAAAGAGATCTTGATATCTCATTTTGAAGAGAGATGAGTTAGAATGGTTGTAGAAGAGGAGCCAGAGAGAGCTCAGGAACACCATTGTAATTTTGTAATTACAGGCATTTGCCATTTTAATATAATCAGAACCAGTTTTTCCTGCATGTCATTCTGTGTTATATGGGTGTCTGTGATTATTCCTTTTATGTAGTGAATGTATGTGTGTGAATTCATTCTACAGGAGTTGTGTTTGATTTCAGGGTTGAAGGTCTTTGATGCTTCACACCAGGAGGGTGCGACAGAACGTTGCGGGTTCTTATAGCCGTGCACAGAGGATGCACTTCTGAACACTGCGGGTTTAGACAAGGACATGCTGAGGCATAGGAACTGGAATCATCAACTCAGGAGGAAGACCTTTGAGGTTACTGAACACCTGAGGAGGCAAGGCTGTGTAGCTGAAACACAGTTGCAGACAGAATCGTGGAGGATTCTGTAGAGCTCTGCCAGGTGGGCGTTGAGCGTGTGTACGGTGGTGCACAGAGGAAGAATAACTCTGCTGAGAGTCTGAAAGTGGAACAGAATCACTGAGGATTCTGGGAGCTCTACCAGGTGGGCATTGAGTGAAGTGCATGAGTGCACAAGGAGAACAGAACTGTTGAATGTTCTGGGGAAGAGAAGGTACTCCGTCAGGAGGGCGTCGAGGAAGTGTGCAGATAGGCACAAAAGGAGAAAAGAACTCTTTGAGTTCTAGAAGTTGAGGAAAGCTCCACTGAGGGAACTTTCACTGGGTTGCTGAATACCCAGAAGTATTCAAGAAGAGGCTTGAGTAGAAGGATAGCCAGGAGGGCATCCATTCCATTCTCCATCTGAGGGAGAAGAAGGACAAAATCCCCCAAGGGGTCTGAGTGTCTGCGTAAGCTCAATATGGACAGCACCAACGAGTGCATCTAAAGACTCTGTAAGGAGTGCAGGAGTTGGGAGAATCCTTTGAGAATTTAAGGAGAAGAAGCTCAAGAAGGGCAGCGTTTTCATACGCGCAGGCGAAGCTCACAGTCGAGGAGTTCGCAGAGAAAAGAAGACAAGGTAGGGGCCTTGGAAAATCTAAGTTCTCTCAAGTCTAGGAAGAAATCGTGCAAGCTCAGGAGGAGCAGCAGCTGTCGTCAGATCGGCAAGAGAGAACAGATCTGGACCGTTGAAGATTCACGTCCAGGGGAGCGCCAGAAGAAGCGCACAGGAGAGGAGGACGGACAGCCTTTGGATCTCGTAAGAGAAATCCCGTCAGCCGTTGGATCAGGAGAAGGTGGAATAGATTAAGCGCAGGATCATGCATGTAGACGAAGAAGTGATCTGAGCCGTTAGATCTAGTGCGGGATCGCGACAGCCGTCGGATCTGCATAAGCTGCGAGCAAGATAAGAGCCATCGGGAAATCGGGGTTCTCGAGATCATGAGAACCGAGACTTCAAAAGTCTCGAAATATCGAGATTTAATCTGAGTCGTCCATCTGAGGAGGACAGGTGGAATGGATCGAGATGGTCTCGCGAACTTGGGAGTTCGCAGAGTAAAGGCCTAAGTGTGTGCATCCCAAGTCACGAAGACGCGAGGAGCGAGAAGGAGGATAATTGTTGGATCCAAATCGTAGGAGGATCGTCAGATCTGCGCATGGGGTCGCGTGTTGGGACCTCGCGAGAAAAGGCTCGAGGATTTGGGCACAGGGATCGCGAGGTTGCGAGAAGCGATACCCCGACAGCTGGAGGAGCCGTGTGGGCCACAGCAGAAGATAATGGAAGGCAGGTGTCAAAGGACCGGGGCATCGTCGACACAGCGGGAGTCTCGAGACTGAGAGTTCGAGGTTGGTTGAGCCCCAAAACTGTGAGAAGAGACCACAGTCGTGGATCTTATATAGGACAGGTGTCAAACATCCAGGAAGGATCATAAATCGAGAAATTGGAAGTTGAAATCCCGACAAGGAAGTATAGGGCTGCGGTCTTATGCAATTGGTCACGTGGGCCAGGAACCTAGCCAGCAGGGCTAGCACGTGAAAAGAGCTCATCACTAATCGGGGATAGAAGAGGTGAGGAGTTCTCGATAGCGGGAACCATGAAACCCTGAACCCCAATATAGAGTCGGGGATAACCACGGTCAAGTGTTGAAGGCCGTGGAGGGTAAAGAAGGACATGTGGACTGGATTGATAATTTTCACAGTGATTCCCAAGAGGATCAAAGAGCCGCTTCGGCTCAGAAGAAACGGAAATCGAACGATCCTGTGAGCAGGAGGTCAGTCGAAGAGACCCTGCGAGTGTTAGGGTGGACCTCTTTGTGTCAAGTGATATCAGAGCAGGATTCTGTTTGTATATTGCAGACAAAGGAGGTAGGAAGAAGACAAAGTTACTGAGGACTCTGTAACGATTGTTTATAGGTAGGCAACAGTTGAGAAGACAGTCAGGGAGACTGTAGGGGGATGAAGATGAGCACTTAGGATTGCAGGAGTGACAGCAGCAGATCTGTAAGGGAGGCAGATAGACACAGCAAGATGGCTACTGAATGCCATAAGCATGTTGAAAGGAAAAGCCCAAAGCCGATGAGCACAGCAGAAATGGATAAAGAGCTCGCTGACATAAAGCGAGAGATGGAGGAGCTCGAAAGGAAGATGTGGCAGGGTAAAAAG
>ML790718.1:236928-258847 GCA_009831015.1 Picea engelmannii
GGTAAGAAGACCAGGAGGAAAGAATACTTTGAGTATCTGGTCAAGTGGAAGAATCATCCAGTGGAAGATGTCAGCTGGGAGACTGAAGAAGAGATACAGAAGCATGGGCAGACTGATGCAGGAGCATCGCTCCATGTCAGCAGCCAGCCAGCCACGTTAGCGCGCATGCATTCAGAGTTGAAAGGGAGGTGCATCCTCATTCAAAATTTGAATTGAATGTAATTTAAATGCTTAGACTGTAGAGCCATGGGAAGCCGTGATTTTATGAAGGTGTTAGGTAGATCAGCCTTTATTGTAGATCGGCTGAGATCTAGATCTGATTCTGGACTAGACAGCCCATTCATTGTAATTGAATAGGGTAGGTGAGTTCTGGAGGGAAGCGCTCGATGAGCCCTTCAGGTAAAAGAGATCTTGATATCTCATTTTGAAGAGAGATGAGTTAGAATGGTTGTAGAAGAGGAGCCAGAGAGAGCTCAGGAACACCATTGTAATTTTGTAATTACAGGCATTTGCCATTTTAATATAATCAGAAGCAGTTTTTCCTGCATGTCATTCTGTGTTATATGGGTGTCTGTGATTATTCCTTTTATGTAGTGAATGTATGTGTGTGAATTCATTCTACAGGAGTTGTGTTTGATTTTAGGGTTGAAGGTCTTTGATGCTTCACACCAGGAGGGTGCGACAGAACGCTGCGGGTTCTTATAGCCGTGCACAGAGGATGCACTTCTGAACACTGCGGGTTTAGACAAGGACATGCTGAGGCATAGGAACTGGAATCATCAACTCAGGAGGAAGACCTTTGAGGTTACTGAACACCTCAAGAGGCAAGGCTGTGTAGCTGAAACACAGTTGCAGACAGAATCGTGGAGGATTCTGTAGAGCTCTGCCAGGTGGGCGTTGAGTGTGTGTACGGTGGTGCACAGAGGAAGAATAACTCTGCTGAGAGTCTGAAAGTGGAACAGAATCACTGAGGATTCTGGGAGCTCTGTCAGGTGGGCATTGAGCGAAGTGCATGAGTGCACAAGGAGAACAGAACTGTTGAATGTTCTGGGGAAGAGAAGGTACTCCATCAGGAGGGCGTCGAGGAAGTGTGTAGATAGGCACAAAAGGAGAAAAGAACTCTTTGAGTTCTAGAAGTTGAGGAAAGGTCCACTGAGGGAACTTTTACTGGGTTGCTGAATACCCAGAAGTATTCAAGAAGAGGCTTGAGTAGAAGGATATCCAGGAGGGCATCCATTCCATTCTCCATCTGAGGGAGAAGAAGGAAAAAATCCCCCAAGGGGTCTGAGTGTCTGCGTAAGCTCAATATGGACAGCACCAACGAGTGCATCTAAAGACTCTGTAAGGAGTGCAGGAGTTGGGAGAATCCTTTGAGAATTCAAGGAGAAGAAGCTTAGGAAGGGCAGCGTTTTCATACGCGCAGGCGAAGCTCATAGTCGAGGAGTTCGCAGAGAAAAGAAGACAAGGTAGGGGCCTTGGAAAATCTAAGTTCTCTCAAGTCTAGGAAGAAATCGTGCAAGCTCAGGAGGAGCAGCAGCTGTCGTCAGATCGACAAGAGAGAACAGATCTGGACCGTTGAAGATTCATGTCCATGGGAGCGCCAGAAGAAGCGCACAGGAGAGGAGGACGGACAGTCGTCGGATCTCTTAAGAGAAATCCCGTCAGTCGTTGGATCAGGAGAAGGTGGAATAGATTAAGCGCAGGAGCATGCATGTAGACGAAGAAGTGATCTAAGCCGTTAGATCTAGTGTGGGATCGCGATAGCCGTCAGATCTGCAGAAGCTGCGAGCAAGATAAGAGCCATCGGGAAATCGGGGTTCTCGAGATCATGAGAACCGAGACTTCGAAAGTCTCAAAATCTCGAGATTTAATCTGAGTCGTCCATCTGAGGAGGACAGGTGGCATGGATCGAGATGATCTCGCGAACTTGGGAGTTCGCAGAGTAAAGGCCCAAGTGTGGGCATCCCAAGTCACGAAGACGCGAGGAGCGAGAAGGAGGATAACCGTTGGATCCAAATCATAGGAGGATCGTCAGATCTACGCATGGGGTCGCGTGTTGGGACCTCGCGAGAAAAGGCTCGAGGATTTGGGCACAGGGATCGCGAGGTTGCGAGAAGCGATACCCCGACAGCTGGAGGAGCCATGTGGGACACAGCAGAAGATAATGGAAGGCAGGTGTCAAAGGACCGGGGCATTGTCGACACAGCGGGAGTCTCGAGACTGAGAGTTCGAGGTTGGTTGAGCCCCAAAACTGTGAGAAGAGACCACAGTCGTGGATCTTATATAGGAAAGGTGTCAAACATCCAGGAAGGATCATAAATCGGGAAATTGGAAGCTGAAATCCCGACAGGGAAGTATAGGGCTGCGGTCTTATGCAATTGGTCACGTGGGCCAGGAACCTAGCCAGCAGGGCTAGTGCGTGAAAATAGCTCATCACTAATCGGGGATAGAAGAGGTGAGGAGTTCTCGATAGCGGGAACCATGAAACCTTGAACCCCAATATAGAGTCGGAGATAACCACGGTCAAGTGCTGAAGTCCGTGGAGGGTAAAGAAGGACCTGTGGACTGGATCGATAATTTTCACAGTGATTCCCGAGAGGATCAAAGAGCCACTTCGGCTCAGCAGAAACGGAAATCGAACGATCCTGTGAGCAGGAGGTCAGCCGAAGAGACCCTGCGAGTGTTAGGGTGGACCTCTTTGCATCAAGTGATATCAGAGCAGGATTCTATTTGTATATTGCAGACAGAGGAGGTAGGAAGAAGACAGAGTTACTGAGGACTCTGTAACGATTGTTTATAGGTAGGCAGCAGTCGAGAAGACAGTCAGGGAGACTGTAGGGGGATGAAGATGAGCACTTAGGATTGCAGGAGTGACAACAGCAAATCTGTAAGGGAGGCAGATAGACACAACAAGATGGCTACTAAAGGCCATAAGCATGTTGAAAGGAAAAGCCCAAAGCCGATGAGCGCAGCAGAAATGGATAAAGAGCTCGCTGACATAAAGCGAGAGATGGAGGAGCTCGAAAGGAAGATGTGGCAGGGTAAAAAGATGAGATGGGTATATGAGTGGCCCATGAAGACGCCAAAGGTGAAATGGCCAGTCAGGGAGATGATGGTCAAAGGACATCAGAGGTTGTTAAGGAGGTGGCTGAGGTATGCTGAAAACCTCAGGCCCATAGAAGAGGAGGAGATGGTTCAGATATGCGAACCAGAAATTGGAGAAATTCTCGGTGAAGAGGGTGTATTGGGATCGGCTGAAGATCTCAAGTACTTCCATGAAGGTAGAGAAGAAGAAATTCCAAATTGCCAAGAGGGCAACGAGTTGAGATCAGCTGAGGATCTCACGGACTGTCAGGAGGATAGCCAAGGAATTTCACATTGCTAGCAGGGAAATGAGGAGAGATCGTTGCGAGATCTCGAAGACTGCCAGGAGGGAAGCGGAAGCATCAAAGACTGTCAGGAGGGTAGAGATGAACATTTGAGACCATTAGAAGGTCTCAAGGAGAGTCCAATTCAGTGAGGAGTGTTGATGAAGGTGGGATCGATTGATCTCATGGTCTGCCAAGGAAGCAGTAGAGACATCCCATATTCCCAGGTGGGCAGGGATGAGCAGGTGGATTTGGATCATCTTGAGGAGCTAACAGAGCAGGTGAGACTATCTGAGGGTCTCATAAATTCAGGGATGAATTTAAATCAGCAGATGCAACTGATAGAGGAGGAAGATCAGGAATGTATTCTGATGATTGGGGGAATACAAGTATTCCTACCATCTGCCCAGAAGGAGGCAGAAAATTATGTTGCAGATGATACAACAATAGTAGGGGAACAGTCAGCTATGAATTTCAGAAAAGAAGAAAAATGGGAGCAGACTTTGGAAGCTACCCAAGAGGACAAAGAAGAGAGTGAGCATTCCGAGGAATGGCTCAACGCATTCAGCACTGAAGCTGAAGAGACTGCAACGGGAGAGTTTGCAGCAGAAGATGGAGAAGATGAGCATTCTAAGAAATGGCTCATTACTTTCAGCCAGGAAGCTGAAAGAGCTGTAGCATTGGAGCTGACAGCCAAAGGGGCAGATGGAGAGGATGTTGAGCATTCCGAGGAATGGCTCAGCGTTTTTATCCATGAAGCTGAAAAGACTACAACATGGGAAGTTGCAGAAGAAGAGGAAGAAGACATAGACATCATGTTCTTTGTTGATTTGTGGGATCAACTAGAAGCCCTGGAGGAAAGGATAAAAATGCAGGGCGTGCACATCCAACAGGTGAAGTTGGAAATAGATGAGGAAGGCGTGGGAGATCATGATGATCTGCCTAATGGCCAAAATTTTTTGTAGCTGAGGAGACTGCAAGAATTGGACCAGCCAAGGGAGCAACTGGATGAAGTGATCGAGGAGATCAGCAGGCTGATGTTGGGGTCAGCAAGAACTGCCAGCTGGGAGAGGCTGAGCAGAAAAACAACAGCAGCAACAACGCAACAGAAGCAGCAACAACAACAGAATGGAGTAGATGGAAAGTTCCAAAGACTTATTTGGGATCCAGGAGGATTTCCAACAGCTCAGAGGGGAATCTCATGAGCAGGAGATCATGATTTTTGCAGCTGTGGAGTATGATGCAGGAGCATCGCTCCACGTCAGCAACCAACCAGCCACGTTAGCATGCATGCATTCAGAGTTGAAAGGGAGGCGCATCCTCATTCAAAATTTGAATTGAATGTGATTTAAATGCTTAGACTGTTGAGCCATGGGAATCCGTGCTATTATGCAGGCATTAGGTAGATTGGCCTTTAATGTAGATCGACTGAGATCTAGATCTGATTCTGGACTAGACAGCCCATTCATTGTAATTGAATAGGGTAGGTGAGTTCTGGAGGGAAGTGCTCGATGAGCCCCTCAGGTAAAAGAGATCTTGATATCTCATTTTGAAGAGAGACGAGTTAGAATGGTTGTAGAAGAGGATCCAAAGAGAGCTCAGGAACACCATTGTAATTACAGGCATTTTCCATTTTAATATAATCAGAAGCAGTTTTTCCTGCATGTCATTATGTGTTATATGGGTGTCTGTGAGTATTCCTTTTATGTAGTGAATGTATGTGTGTGAATGCATTCTACATGAGTTGTGCTTGATTTCAGGGTTGAAGGTCTTTGAGGCTTCACACCAGGAGGGTGCGACAGAACGTTGTGGGTTCTGATAGCCGTGCATAGAGGATGCACTTTTGAACACTGCGAGTTCAGACAAGGACGTGCTGAGGCACAGGAAATGGAATCATCAACTCAGGAGGAAGACCTTTGAGGTTACTCAACACCTCAGGAGGCAAGGCTGTGTAGCTGAAACACAGTTGCAGATAGAATCGTGGAGGATTCTGTAGAGCTCTTCCAGGTGGGCGTTGAGCGTGTGTACGGTGGTGCACAGAGGAAGAAGAACTCTGTTGAGATTCTGAAAGAGGAACATAATCACTGAGGATTCTGGGAGCTCTACCAGGTGGGCATTGAGCGAAGTGCATGAGTGCACAAGGAGAACATAACTGTTGAACGTTCTGGGGAAGAGAAGGTACTCCACCAGGAGGGCGTCGAGGAAGTGTGCAGATAGGCACAGAAGGAGAAAAGAACTCTTTGAGTTCTACAAGTTGAGGAAAGGGCCACTGAGGGAACTTTCACTGGGTTGCTGAATACCCAGAAGTATTCAAGAAGAGGCTTGAGTAGAAGGATAGCCAGGAGGGAATCCATTCCATTCTCCATCTAAGGGAGAAGGACAAAATCCCCCAAGGGGTCTGAGTGTCTGCGTAAGCTCAGGATGGATACCACCAGCGAGTGCATATGAAGACTCTGCAAGGAGTGTAGGAGTTGGGAGAATCCTTTGAGAATTCAAGGAGAAGAAGCTCAGGAAGGGCAACGTTTTCATACGCGTAGGCGAAGCTCACAGTCGAGGAGTTCGCAGAGAAAAGAAGACAAGGCAGGGGCCTTGGAAAATCTAAGTTCTCTCAAGTCTGGGAAGAAATCGTGCAAGCTCAGGAGGAGAAACAATTGTCGTCAGATCGACAGGAGAGAACAGATCTGGACCGTTGAAGATTCATGTCCAGGGGAGCGCCAGAAGAAGCGCACAGGAGAGGAGGACAGGCAGCCATCAGATCTCGTAAGATAAATCTCGTCAGTCATTGGATCAGGAGAAGGTGGAAGAGATTAAGCGCAGGAGCAGGCATGTAGACAAAGAAGTGATCTCAGTTGTTAGATCTGGTGCAGGATCGCGAAAGCCATCGGATCTGCAGAAGCTGCGAGGAAGATAAGAGCCATCGGGGAATCAGGGTTCTCGAGGTCATGAGAACCGGGACTTCGAAAGTCTCGAAATCCCGAGAGTTAATCTGATTCGTCCATCTGAGGAGGACAGGTGGTAGGGATCGAGATGATCTCGTGAACTCAGGAGTTCGCAGAGTGAAAGCCCAAGTGTTGGGTGCTCTAAGTCACGAAACGGCGAAGTGGCGAGAGGGATAGGAACCGTCCATCTAAGAGGACGCGTGGCAGTGAATCGGTGCCGTTGGGGAGAGGATAGATAGAAAATATCCCATCGACAAATCGTCGATCAGAGTTTTGTGAGTCCCGGAGAGAAGGCGTGAGGAAACGAAGCGACGAAGTCGCAAGGAGGAATCGGGACCGTCCGTTGGTAGAGGATGCGTGGCAGAGACCAAGAGATCTCGTGAACTTGAGAGTTCGCAGGGTAAAAGCCCAAGTTTGGGCATCCCAAGTCACGAAGACGCGAGGAGCGAGAAGGAGGATAATCGTTGGATCCAAATCGTAGGAGGACCGTCGAATCTGCGCGTGGGGTTGCGTGTCGGGACCTCGCGAGAAAAAACTTGAGGATTTGGGCGCAAGGATCGTGAGGTTGCAAGAAGCGATACCCTGACAGCTGGAGGAGCCGTGTGGGCCACAGCGAAAGATAATGGAAGGTAGGTGTCAAAGGACCAGGGCGTCGTCGACACAGCGGGAGTCTCGGGACTGAGAGTTCGAGGTTGGTTGAGCCCCGAAACTGCGAGAAGAGACCACAGCCGTGGATCTCAAATAGGATAGGTGTCAAACATATAGGAAGGATCGTAAATCGAGAAATTGGAAGTTGAAATCTCGACAGGGAAGTATAGGGCTGCGGTCTTATGCAATTGGTCACGTGGGCCAGGAACCTAGCCAGCAGGGCTAGCGTGTGAAAAGATCTCATCGCTAATCAGGGATAGAAGAGGTGAGGAGTTCTTGATAGTGGGAACCACGAAACCCCGAACCCCGATACAGAGTCGGGGATAACCACGATCAAGTGCTGAAGGTCGTGGAGGGTAAAGAAGGACCTGTGGATTGGATCAGGAATTTGCAACCGAGAGGATCAAAGAGCCGCTTCGGCTCAGAAAAAAGGGAAATCGAACGATCCTGTGAGCAGGAGGTCAGGCGAAGAGACCCTGCGGGTGTTAGGGTGGACCTCTTTGCGTCACAGACCATGCAGGAGCTCATGGACAGGAGCCCATGAAAGTTTTCAAGCCGAGGAGTATGATGCAAGAGCATCGCCAACACATCAAGCGAGCCAGCACAAGTTTTGAAAAGAACACTTTGGGATTGTTATGCAAGTCTTTAATAAAGCCATTTATGAGGGAACACTTGTATATTGTAATGGACCTTGAGCGGATAGCTCTTGTCCTTTAGTAGATAGTCATCATTTAATAGAATTAATGTTGTTAGATAGGAATTTAATTCTAGATTTGATAGTTTTAGAGTCCAAGAGGGAAAACGGATATAGACACCCTCATTGTATCATTGTATGAGGAGATTATTGAAGCAAGAAGAGAAGAGCAAGCAGAGAGATGTGTAAAGAACACCCATGTACAGATATTGAATTAATAGAAGAAAGATTTGATTCAAATCCATGGTTATGTGTCTATTCTCTGTGTATTGATGTTATGCTCATGAATATTTGCTTCCTGTCATACACTTGTTTTTATATGCTATGTATGTGATTTCATGGTTGAATTGAAGTCTGCGAGGCAGGTGAAATGAGTTTCGATTGTTTCTCTAAGTGAGCTAGAGAATTCCTGCAAGGAGTGCAGTCGAATCGTCCGCAAAGAGTGCGTTGACGGAAGGGTTCAATTATAGATAGCTTTTGTTCTCATTTTCTCGAAGGTGTTGTTAGGCACAGTGTCGTGCAAGGAGTGTGCAGGCCAAGGAAAAGCCTCAGGGTTGCTAACCTGAGCAAAGCTTTGAAAGACTGTTGTTGTAGGAGTGTGCAGAGTCGAGCAACTTCAACACTTAGACAAGGTTGAAGATTTTCTGCAAGGAGTGCGTGCAAAGTTCCTTCTAAGTAATTGAGAATCGCAAGGAAGCTCAGAAGGAGTAGGCCTTTGAACTCACTAAAGGATAAGCATAGGGGAAGCTGTTGTTGAAATCTCGAGGGAAGCATCGCAGGTTGGCGAGTAGGAGAACGAGTATCATGGAGGAAACACTTCTTCATTTCGCCGATTTCCTAAGGAAGAACGGACGGACGAAATCCTTCGAGGAGATTTCGCGAAGTTCCGAGGAACGTCAGATCTTGCAAAGGTGCAAGGAGGTTACGGCGGGAAGGTCCGAAATGTTCTAAGCTCAGGAGGGGCAGAGTGTTGATCCAAGTCAGCTAGAGCCATTGGATTATTCGCGAGATCACCTATCAGGATCTCATGAGGAAAGTGCCCAAGACTTGGTAACGGGAATTGCGATATTGCAATACGTGATATCTCAGCGGTTGCGTAGACAGTGTGGGCCACAGGGAGTCGGAGAAGTGGAGTACAGGTGGCACTAAGTCATCGGGACCTCGCCACGAGAAGTTCTGAATATTGGGTGTTAGGATTCGCGATCCTGTGAAGTCCGACGTCCCGAAAATATAAGGGACCATTGAAAATTCAACTCGCACGTGCATCAGCGTTTCGGCGCATCGATTATCGGGGGTTGTAAAACCGAGTGCTTGATATCGCGATTTGCGAAGTCGTGATAGAGCCGAAGTTTCGATAGAGGAAAGAGGAAGTCAGCGTTGACTGACATATCGGGTCTCGGGGATTCGAGAGCCCAGCGAGCAACTGAGAAATTGCGAAGTCGCAAGTTCCAATTTCCCAAAAAGTGAACAAAGGGAAGTCGCGCAGAAGAGAATCTGTGGGTGCAGATTTCCCGATAGGGAAATAGAAGAACCTTGGAGTTCTTCGGGCCGAGTGGAAAGAAGATCCTGTGACAGCAGACGTGCTTCGAGGAGTGCGGTTGCGTCAGAGATGCATGCATGGTGCATGAAAAAGTGTATGCATGTGACTCCTGAGATGCATGCAATATATCTTCCGCATGAAATTTAAAAAACAAATCTGAAATAGAATAGACATCATATGCAATTAATGGAATACAAATTTGTGCAGATACTTGCGTACAAACTCTTCAGAATAAGAGGCTTGATCTTCTGATGGTTTCTCTTCTGGCTCTATATTTTAAATCTCCTGCATGAAATCTTCACAATATTACTTATTCCTAAATAGAACCTCCATTCTGGTCCATAAGTCATTTGGATTTGAGTCTTGTGAGTCATCATATACTTGGTGGAGAATTTCAGGAGAAATAAACCAGAGGATACATCCTATGGCCATATCTTGTCTATTTAGAAAGTCATTTGTCCATCAGCAAAATGAGGCTCTACTTACATTTTCATATTTGTTTGGTACAAGCCTCTGCATATGAGTTGAAGAATTTTTTTTGGCATCCACTCCAAATAGTTATGAGGCGTGAGAAGTATTTTCGGTGAATAATCCATCTTTTTTGCGTCCTTCAATCTTTAGTACCTGTAAAAGGAGTCTGGTGTGTCTTTTTCCTAGCAATCTGTCGGCTCTGATACCATGTAAATGTGTTGAACCTGCACAAAAATATATAGCTAGCAAATGTCATACACAGTTTGCAGAGAAAATATGAGAAAAGAGAAACAAGAGAGAAAAGAATGGAAGAATTCTCATTAAGCCTATTCCACACTCAAAGAGTGAATAATTTACAATATATATAGGCTACATGAGTAACTAATGAGCCATAATAGTGATCTAGAGAGATATAGACACTCACTGACAGAAATTTGGAGTGAACTTCCACCTAGTCCTAGTTAACTGATCTATGCAATCATCAGTTAACTGAGTCATGATTTACACTAGTCTAATTAAGTGTAACCTCTGACTTCAGAGATGGACCTTCCACCTCTCTCTCACCTTCAATCTATGTTATCTAAATGTTGCGGGGATCATCTTATTCTAGTGCTTCCTCTGTGACATGATAACATGGAAGTCTTTGACTGTCTATCTGTTTTGTTGTTGATATTATGTTATAATTTCCTCCTCGAGTTCCTCAAAAAATATCATTCCTTGTATCAGCTTCAGGGTTGAATTGATATTGGGGTTCTCATGCTCATGCTGCAATATTGTCCATTTTGTAGTGCCTCTGTATAGTTCTTGCTCTATGTACCAGTTCCCTGATATCCCTTCCAATGTATGAATAAAGTAATGAGGCCATTCTTTTGGTGGTGTCAACCTCCATTTTCTTATTCATTTTTTTATGTGCTCAGTTGGCCTTCCTCGTCCATCATATTTATGCAATTTATTGTTCCCTTTTCTGCGTCGAATCTAATGTGTAGTAACCATTTACATTGATACCAGTCTTGAATCATTTCCTTGTGCGCACCCTACCATATTGCAGGTGTTTCTTTTAGTGCAATATCCAAAGCTAATAGCCTCTGATTTTCCAAAATTTCTTCCTCATAGTTCATCAAGATTTCTTCTAGGTCGTTCAAACCATGAAAAGTGGAAGGTTCCCTTACCTTTGTACTGACCCACCTTACTACGCACCTCCTTGTGGAGACTTCATGTAGTCTCTGTTGCTACTTCTCCGGACATGTATTTGAGTCTGAGGCACACCATGTAATGCTTCTCTAGCTGAGTACCCCATCCGTAGTTGGGTTGACATAATCTTCTTCCTGAGCGATCGTCCTGTATAACTGATTTATTTCTTTCAAGTCCAAACATTTCTCCTCTACAAACCTTTCTCCTTTTGAGAGATCCAATGGTAAAATCACTCTATATTCTCCTGATTCAAAAGTCACTCTCCCTGTCTTCAGGTTGATCATAGTCTGGTTATCAAATGCCTATTCTAGTCCTCGTAATGATAGGTAGGGTGTTGTGCCATATATTATTTCTATAACTTCGAAATATGTCACAGTGCACACTCCATCCAAGACTACTGTCATACCTTTAAGTCTTCAAATTGGTAATACTCTATGTTGATTTTCTAATTTCAACTGGACACATGAATACCCCAATGTGGGTTCCCCCATACACTTCCATTTATTCTTAGGTAAGACATTCACTTTAGAGCCTAAATCAAGTATGACATACCCCATATTGAAATCCCCAATTTTGGCATTTAACCTGAATTTCCTACTCATTCTTCTTCTCGTATGGAGATGATTAAATCTCTTCTATTCTAACTTCCCTTATACTTATGTGTTTCATATTTCTAGCAAGTTTTGTAATACCTTAATGGATGATAGATTATTCAATAACTTGACATGGGATTGCAGAAAAGTATTTAGGTTACTTACTTTCTCTGAAGGTTGTTCTTTCCTGGTGTGATCCATTGAATATGGCATCTCGTACATTGGTGGATCCTGAGTTTGTTTCACAATTGATGTAGACACAATGTTCTCCTTTAGAATCTCCTGTCTTGCCTCCTTAAACATCTCCTTTTMTTTTCGTGCGTCAAAATTCTTATGTGGCTCAGTGTTCTTCTTGACACATTGGTGTTGATTTGGATCCTATTTTGTTGCATCACTTCCTATMTTCTCTCCTCCTCGAGTAACTATGTTGTTGTTAWTCCTATCATCCTTGGCTTTTGTCAAAATCCACTCGACATTCTRATTGTTCTGGTTCTTGTTGATCTGTATTATTTTCGGCATGAAATGAGAGYGGAGATATAATAAAGAAATGCACAGAGATATTGAAGWTATTMAATAATATAATAGAAATGTATCAGAGATGCAACCATAAACACATATATACAGTAATACAMGATTTCTATTAATCAAAGAAATGTACAGAGACTGTAAAAATACAGAGTGAAAGACTTGCTAGAATGGTGGCAACTTATCTCTGAGAAGAGATGTGACGGCTACTYGCATTCGCAAGAAGATGATTACAATGAGGCTCTGAAGGCMTTTTTACAATAAACATGAATKCCAAAAACCCTAGACATCCAAAAACMTAACCCTAGGGGATGAAGCGCCAAAAGTCATGTGGGCCCTGTTTTGGTAAGTTAGTACATCAACTTCCTGGGGTCGTAACTTTTGTATATGATCTCTGTTTTAGGCGTATAATAGCTCGTTGGAAAGGTATCGTCAAGGAGATTCATTTTTGGGCCTCAATCATGCCTTCAGATATCATTGAGAACCTCATTCTTGAAACACCTTCATTTAGGCCCTCAAAATGGCCCCGGAAGTTAAAACCTGCTAAAAATAGTAAATTGCCAAAATTGCCAGAAAGTTGTTTTGAGTTGGTTGGAAAAGGTGGGTGGCCACCGATATCCACCTGGATCACCTGTTTTCCTGTATTTTTTCCAATAATGTTTGGTAGTGTTCTGTTTCGTGGTCTGCTGCGCAACAATACATGAATGTCAAAGGTGGAAGTGGATAGTCTCTTGCATAGTGTCCTCATTTTTTATAATTATGGAATACTATTGGCCCTTTGCCTAGTCCAGATCCTCCTCTACCTTGACCTCCACCTATGAATTCACCTTTATATCTATGCAGTGTGTTGTATTGGGGTATATGGTTATAATGCGTGGTATTGTACTGTGGTTGCACATTGTTTTACTGTGGCTGCGAGAGATTGAATTGTAGTTGCGGATTATTGAACTACAGTGCAACTTGTCTTGTCATCATATCTACTTGTACCCTGTAGGTTTTTAAATTTCTCTCTCTCAACAATTCCAGTGTTCTACAGTCCTTGTCATCATGACCCACTAATTTTCAAAAATTGCAGTAAGAACTTTTTGGTAATGTCTTATACTTCTGCATCACTCGAAAATGATATGGATCATTCCCATGTGTCTTACAAATTTCAAACCATGGTCCTCCTATTGGTAAGGGGTTTGGCGCCCTTGTGTCCAAGTATTGCATAAAGGTTGGACATTCATTCTTATGATGTCCTTCTATCCTACATAACGTACACCAAACAACTTCTCTCTTATCTTTCCCTTTGTTCTAGTTCAACTAAAATGTGAGATTCTGTTAGAAAAGCGGGACTACGAAGAAATAAAATAAAACAAATGCAGAAATAAAACACAGAAGATATACAATACAATAGAGACACAGATATACGTGGTTCACCGAGTGTGGGCTACGTGCACCAGAGAAATTGCCAAGTCCTTCCTTTATTATTATCCAACAAATGAAGGGATACAACCTACAACAAACCTTCTGTAACTTCCTCTTCTTTCTCTCACAGTATCATATCTCAGAATATAATATTCACCATAATGCATAGCCGCAATACATTTCCCTCATAACATAGGGTTTCCTTCTAGAGCAAAAAACCCTAACATAATTTCTACCATTAGATCTGCGACCTTATAATGAACGATCTATATTTACAATGAAATTACAATATACATTTACATGACAATTTTTCCTTCGGGGGACGCTGCCCTTGAACCCCCGTAGGGGGGCCGCTTTCCCCCAGACCCCATAGAGGGGGTAACCTCCCTTTTCACTCCCTCGCGTCGAAGATTGTACATACTTCTGGGGTGTAAATACTTCATGGAGTATAAACATGGCTAGAAAAAAAAGACCTCTGAATCAGGAAGATAATCAGGCTCCACAACCAACAGATTCTTCATATCCTCTTTAAGTTCTTCTATTGTTGGATCTGTCTGTTGATACTGGTTTTCTTCCAGCTGCAGGGATGCTTGCAGTGCCTCTGCCTGATTTTGAAATTTATTTTTTCTCAAAGGATACTTCAAATGTGGTAATAATCAGTTCACAAATAACT
This sequence comes from Picea engelmannii, assembly GCA_009831015.1. Lineage (NCBI taxonomy): Eukaryota > Viridiplantae > Streptophyta > Pinopsida > Pinales > Pinaceae > Picea > Picea engelmannii. Next base: position 250,981 of record ML790718.1, read on the forward strand.
GTTTATGCCACATGTCAGTAATAGAGTACTTCAACTTACCTTTCAAACTTTGAACCTTTTAACAATCTCGCAGACAGACTCACCTGGTTTCTTCCTGATCTCGGTCATTTCATTCATGTACTTGTCTTGTGAGCTTGGCTTCTGAAATTCATTTACCAACATCTTTTTCACCTCTGCGACAATCTTTGGTGCTCCTTGTGGACTGTTTACATCAAGGCTCATGTACAAGTCTAGCGCATGGTCTCGTAATGTTATAACCAACTGTGCTACTTTTGTATACTCATCTATGATGTTCTTTGCTTCCCATATCTTTTCACAAATGAATAAATGCTTCTCAAGGTCCTTTGATGCCTCACCCTGAAACTCTAGTAATATGATAGTGGGATCTAATCCTACCATTTTAAAACATGTTGAACTGCTACCTCCATGTAGTGTAGATAGTTGATTGTTACTTCCTAAACTTGTACCCCTAATTGTTTGTGCTATATTGGACCCCTGACCTAATACACCTCTTCTACTAAAAATTTGTTGTCTAAAAGCTTGTGTTCCTTCAGGTGTATTAGTCGTACATGGGGTTGTAGGTTCCATAGTAACTGTGATCTGGGTTGGATTTTTGCCTTATGTTCCTGACCCTAGACCTCTTGTTTTCCTTTCATACGGTGCGCACAACATTTCCTCAATATGCTCTACAAACCGGAGATCTTATACCTCTTCTTCATTGCTTACCAAGCCCTCTTTGTCGTCTATGGACCTGTTTTTGTTATTCATCTTAGATTGGTAAGGTCTACCTTTGTGCGTCATTCCATATTTTTCCATTATCTTCTTTATCTGGTCCTCCTCCAGTATGATCAGGTCCATGGCCTCCTTCTACTTCCCCTTATCCATATCCATGTCCATATCTCAGACTCTTGTCAGTGCTTCCCCCCTTCCCCCATGTGCATAGGGAAGTTTAGTTGTCTAATTCCATGGTCATCACACCTTTGTCATATAATAAAATTTTGATAGAAGTATAAAGTGATCTTATGTACCTACCTATGGGTCCCTTCAAAAAATCCTGCCCAATAGCAGTGTATGACTTCGCAGTATCAACGAAAAATTCAGTAATAAACCTTTCTATAATAATATCTAACCAAAAATATAGTATGCACGTAAATTATTATTGACTTGATGCAACTACATGATCTCCACAAGATGCCACTCTACCTGTCTTATTTGATTCGTAGGATGGTTTTCCTTCAACCTCAATAACCACTCCTATAAAAGATGCGGAAATTCGCAGAAAAATACTTCATGCAAGTCGCTAAACACATATTTTTTGAGATATTTGCATGGTGTATATTTAGGGTTTCAGTTGTCATGCTTTGAAAAATCGAGTTCCTTTGTCCTTACCATATTTCAATATCCTCCTTTGTTGGATTCCATGGCCTGAACATTCCCTTATACGTTTTCATTCTATGTGATGTTCTTCAACAGATCCCTTCTAATCTATCTTGTGCAATTCCATCCAGAAACATAACCATTTGTTGGATGCTTGGGTTTACCCAATTTCTTATCTCAAAGGTTTCCAACAACACCCTCAAACTATCGGCCGTCCTGGTAAACAAGAAGGTAACGTTGTGCACATAGTGCATAGGGTAGTCTCACCCGAGATAGCTTATGGGGGATTGCAAGACTCAGATGTCTGTAGTCAGGGAAGGGATTGGGGTTGATATTTGTTCCTTTTCCTCATGCATCACAATTATTATCCATTCATTTAAATCTAGTGTTCATTCCTTAATCAACTATGCATGCATGATTTTATAATCTATGCTAACATTCATTCTTTAATTGAAAAACAACATAACAATAGAACAATCATTCAGACACATTAACACAACAATTTTACCATGGTTCACCCCCCCTAGGGATACATCCACAAATATATGTCACTTTTTCTCTTTTATTCATCATTCTTCAAAATCTGCGTCGCGCACATTACATTCTTTAGGATTACAATAAAAAAGTAGGGTAAGTACCCTCAAAATCCTACTCACTAGCTTATTCAGAACAAAATTTCTATCCTTGACCAACTAAACAACCTCTACTAGAAATCCTAGGCCTTTATTTATACTATTAGATTGGCTCATAGCCATTATATTCATATCCAAAACCCTAACTGATCGGAAAAGATATTTTACATGACAATGGTTGAGTTATTATGCATGTGTTAATTAACTAATTAGGAATCTTAAATAAGGAGGAAGAAGTATAGAAGAATCATAAAATCCATATACACATATGTATATCTGAACTATATAATAAACAATAGCAAAGCATAACATCAATGTGATAAAGGAGTTCGGCAATCTCGCCTACGTCTCTGGGCCTTGTCTTAGTGGTATTTTCTTATTTTTGTTTGAAGATTTTCAAGTACATAATGATAGTGTTGAAAGTTTACAACAATGATCTAGTCATGTTCTACCAGATCTCATGAACCCATAAAAAATGACGGCATCCAAATCGGATGAACGAGGCCCCTAGAAATGGCTCGCAAAGGTGGGCTCCTCAATAGCTTCCCTGCATGACAATGGCTTTGGCTCAATAATCCAACAGCAGAAACCTATTATGAACCTCCTCTCATGACCTCAAGAAGGCATGTTTTATATAGGGATGAAGTTAGTAACCATCTCCCAACTTCCCCCCAATATCTGGCCTCAAAAAGGGCATAATATCCCCACAAAAGGGCCAAAAATCTCCAAAACAGGCCTAAAAATCGTAAACAAATCACTAATATATACTTCACAAACCCACTTTTGCAATAATATTGGGCTAAGCCCCTATGGATTGGGCACGGGCCCCATTTTTCCTTTGCCCCTGGTCATATGGTTGCATCCCAAGTGGCCTTGCGCATATCCCTGGTGCGCTGGCCCCTTAGCTGCTTTGGCACCTGGCTATATGGTGGTGGCCATGTGACCAAACCCTATGGTTTCCCATGCACTAAACAGTTGGGCCCTGACATTTTAACCCCTGGTCGGTGGGCTAGCCTGACTGACCGAGCTAAACCCCATATCCACTACACTAACCACTAAGCACCGAGTCTTATGGTATACGCCATGCAACCGGGGCTTGGAGTTATAAAAAACCCTGCCAAATACTTTGTAGACCATAGTCATGTGTTGGGGTCCTGTGTAATGTTTCCATTGGGGGCTGGGGCTAGGCCCAACCTCTTTTCTCTGTCGAATCATACAACAATGAAACATAAATACAAATTGTGCCCTTTGTATAATAAGCAACAAACACAGGCAGGTTGGCTAGCCCATCCCTCCCAAACCATAGCCCGATGGTAGGTCACGGGTTTGAAACCCACAACTCCAAATAAATTTTTCAAATGAACTTTAAGCCAACCAATGGGTGCCACGTGGCAGCCCATGTCTAAGCCACATGGCACCCCACTATTCGCCCACATAATCTGCCACACCATTCTTCCACTATACCTTCCACTGTACCTATGATTGCCATGTGTCATATGGATGTACCACATCACTCATATGGGCGTGCCACATGTCACCACTGCAAGGGTGACATGTGTTAGTCCCTGACTGGTCCCTGCACCTGTCCATGTCAGCATCTGTACGCCCAGTCACCCTACCACATGTCACCTCCAAAAGATTCCACATCAGTGCTAACTATTCCTAGCATGTCATTTGTACGGTCGTATGACCTGTATAGTCATATTACACGTGGCACTATACAGACTATACAGACTATACAGTCAGCATTGTTTTTGCCTATTTGGAAAAATGAACAAATCGCCATAACTTGAGAATATGACATTCGTTTGAGCCTGTTCAAGTTGTGTTGGGTTTGTATCAACGAGGCCTACACACACATCCGTTTTGAAGCCATTCTAAGGACTTTTATTTTTAGGCCTTTTTTAGCCCCACCAAGCTCCTGGATCCGAATCTGGATCACACCTCCCCACTAAAGGACCTTTTGGTCCCCAAAAGGTTACATAAATGGAATTTGAATGATTACATACTCATAAGGACGAAAACAAAACATGATGTTGTACAAAAATGATGTTATAACAGGTCATCATTTCAACATGTGTGATTACATTAATGGAAGCAAAATACAATGAAATTGTGACATCCACTTCTCGAAAAACCAAGTGGTTGGTTTCTTTCCTTCATGGTATTCCTCTTTCTTCATTGGTAATGCCTCTTCCTTCTGGAGTATAGGCGTAATCCTTTTTTCCTTCCTTGGAAAAAGCTCTGGATTAAGCTTCCAACAATTAGCCTTTTGATGTCCACCCCTGTTGCAATGAGTACAGTGAGTTTTTGGCATCCAAACCTATTTACCCTTATATTTCTTTCATTGTGGAGTTGATTTGTGGATAATTTTATGAATGACCTTCACTGGATACCTGAGATTTTTTTTCTGAAATAGATGTAGAAGGCACTTCCTTCAATCCTTCTTTTCCTTTGTTGTTCTTTGAAGCTTTCTCTTCAACCGATCTCTTTCATTCAAAGTAGTCTTCATACAACACTTTCACCATCTCAGCCATTGAAAACACCGAATTTATGAATTCCTTCTCATCTTGAGAAATTCCTCCTATAGATGCCATTTTCTCCCCTCAAATGAGCTCTTCTCTGGTTAACATGCAAAACTAAAATTCCAAATGTCAACTAGTTCTGATACCAGTTGATTCGAAAAGATATTTTAAACAACAATGGTTGAGTTACTATGCATGTGTTAATTAACCAATTAGGACGATTAAATAAGGAGGAAGAAGTATGGAATAATCATAACATCCATATACACATATGTAAATCTGAACTAAAGCATAAAAAGCAACAAACCATAACATCAATGTGATAATGGAGTTCGACAATCTCGCCTACGTCTCCGAGCCTTGTCTCAGTGGGATTTGATTATTTTTTTCGAAGATTTTCAAGTACATCATGATAATGCAAAAATTTTACAACAATGATTTGGTCGTGTTCTACCAGATCTCATGAACCCATCAAAACTGACAGCACCCAAATCAGATGAACGAGGCTCTAGAAATGGCCCGTAAAGGTGCACTCCTCAATAGCTTCCCTTTATGACAATGGCTTTGGCTCAACAATACGATAGTATAAAATTGTTCTGAACCTCCTCTCATGGCCTCAAGAAGGCCTGGTTTATATAGGGATGAAGTTGGTAACCATCAAGATCTGGCCTCAAAAAGGGCCCAATATCCCCCAAAAAGCACCAAACATCTCCAAAATAGGCCTAAAAATCCTAAAACAATCACTAATATATAGTTCACAAACCCACTTTTATAATAATATTGGGCTAAGACCCTCTGGATTGGTCGCGTGCCCCCTTTTTCTCATGCCCCTGGTCATATGGTTGCATCCCATGTGGCCTTGGGCATATCCCTGACACGATGGCCCCTTACCTACTTTGGCACCTGGATATACGATGGTGGTCATGTGGCCAGACCCTATGGTTTCCCGTGCACTAAACAATTGGGCCTCGATGGTTTATCCCCTGGTCGGCGGGCTAGCTCAACCGACCGGGCTAAACCTTGTATCCACTGCATTAACCACTAAGCACCGAGTCTTACAGTATACGCCATGAAACCGGGGCTTGGATTTATAACAAACCCCACCAAATACTTCATAGACCATAGTCATGTGTTGGGGTCCTGTGTAATGTTTCTGTCGGGGGTTGGGACTAGGCCCAACCCCTTTTCTCCATCAAATCATACAACAACGAAACATAAATAAAAATTGTGCCCTTTGTATAATAATAAAAAAAAGCTAGCGGGCTGGCTAGCCCATCCCTGCCAAATGGTAGCTCGGTGGTAGGTCGCAGTTTCGAAGCCCACAACTCTAAATAAATTTTGCAAATGAACTTTAAGCCAACCAATGGGTGCCATGTGGCAGCCCATGTCTGGGCCATGTGGCACCCCACTATTTTCCCACATAATCTACCCCGCCATTCTACCACTGTACCTGCCACTGGACCTGTGACTTCCACGTGTCGTATGGATGTGCCATGTCACCCGTACGGACGTCCCACGTGTCACCACTGCAAGGGTGACATGTGTCACTCCCTGACCAGTCCCTTGCACTTGTCCACGTTAACGTCCGTACGCCCAATCACCCTACCACATGTCACCTCCAGAAGCTGCCACATCAGCATTGACTATTCCTGCCATGTCAGCTATATGGTCGTACGACCTATATAGTCAACTTCCATGTGGCACTGTGCAGAATGTATAGTCAACATTTTTTTGCCTATTTGGCAAAATGAACAGATCACCATAACTTGAGCACGCGATGTCTTTTTTATCTCATTCAAGTTGCGTTGGGTTCATATCAATGAGGCCTATGCACACCTATGTTTTTGAAGCCATTCTAAGAACTTTTATTTTTAGGCCTTTTTCAGCCCCATCAAGCTCCTAGATCTGAATCTGGATCACTAACCCTAACATGGCTAGGTTTTTCTGCATGCACACCATGTTGATTTTCCTATGTCTTTGGCATGTTGTTTTTCCTCCATATTCTGCATGTTTATTTTCCTTTACATATGGCGCGCGCTCAAAAATAGGCTTTTCTCTCCCAAAATAGGCATGCGCTCAAAAATAGGATTTTCTATCCCAAAATAGGCATATGCTCACAAATAGGATTTTCTCTCCCAAAATAGGCCTGCACTCAGAAGATTCATTGACATTCGAGTTAAATATGGGCACTATTATGAGGTCTTAAGCATCATGGAAGGGTATTAGGTCCTTGAACATAGTTGGGAGAGGGGAACAATATCCTTTATCCCTAAACCTTGCTTCGTAGGGTCAAGTGCCATGTATGTATCTACAAACCAACACATCTGAACTCTATAGGTTATCAATAACCTCCAAGGGTGCTATGGGTGCCATTATCAGGCTAGTTGTGAACCAAAAATGGAGCTTTTGGTCTAACCAGGTTAGGAGAGAACAATAAGGGCCTTAAGCCCTAAATCATGCTTCTAAGGCTCGATTACCATGAATAACACCTACAATCCACAAAACATTACCTCTCTTAGGTATATTTCAACTAAGTGGTTTACCAAATGACATTATGGTGTTTTTGGTAACATTGATGGCCCATTGAGTCTTGATAATGGTCAAGGAAGTAAAAAAAGTCCTTACAAATTTAAGAAATCTTCGCAAGATCAAGTTTCATGAAAGATGAATTAAAACACCACATAGGACCTTTCTATGGGATGTTTGGCTTCTAAATGGGATATGGATGTCATTAATTATTTTTAGGCAGTAGTGATGGGTCTAGCAGCTTATACCATGGTAAAAACTGAAAATGAGGGAATTTCACAAAAAACCAAACCTTGTAGGCCTCAAGCATTGTCACTATGGCCTCCAACAATGACACGTGACCTCTTTGTGGGTTGTTTTACCTTGAAGTGTAATTTTACGCACCATTAGGTAGTTTTGCACAAAAGGAATGGATATAGAGGCCTTGGATATGCATAGGAGAGGAAAATAGGTCCTCTACCCTTAAAATAAAGTTTTGGTGCTAAATATTTCATTTTAAAACATGTTAGGATGGGAGAGTTTTACCTCTTTTTATTTTATGTAAAAATAATGCATGCACATTTCTTTGAATTTTAATTTAAAGTGAGATTGTCTCTTTTTCTCTATGTGTTGGAAGAGTTGGATACTTTGGTTTTAGATTTAGAGTGATGAACTTGGTAGTTCATGTTGCATAAATAAAACATACTCATTTTTCCAACTCCTTATTATTATTTCCATTTTTATGAGGTTTTTCAATATGGTCCACATATTCATCTTTGATGAAACTACACACACTCATAGAACTCTATATGGAAACAATATATATAT